>KZ651039.1:1267867-1308321 GCA_001010745.2 Gerris buenoi
AAAAAAAAAAAAAAAAAAAAAAAAAAAAAAAAAAAAAAAAAAAAAACTTTTAACAGTGCTAGAAGAAATGTGTAATGAGGTAAGAAAGAGGCATATTAAAGAGATATGGCGTTAAGAATTTGATAACAAATTAATATCTGTACCTCAGAGGGTTTTAAGTCTGAAGTTTGAAATTATTATTTATTATTATTTTTTTAATATAGTTAATTTTATTTACATATTAAAGTTTGTGCACTGTGACTTATGACAGGGAGGGAAAATCCAAAAAATTAGGGTGGGGAGCCAATGAGAAGTCAGGATTGAATTCTAGAAGGTCAGGCCAACTAGGCAACCAAAAATGTCACTGACCCACCCCTCCCACAGGCCTAGTGGCTTTATTATTTTTTTTTCCTTATTTAGGTTGGCCAATCTGAGTGTTAAAAGTCACACATATTGAAAGTTAAATAACCAATTTAAATAAATAAATAAATTACATATATTGCTTCTTTAAGTTAATATCACAATGCACTTCAACAAGTTCTTGTTAAATTTGAAACCCTATAAGAAACTTTTTTAGCATATAAGACAATATAAAAACTACTAAGGATAGATTTAAAAAACAACCTACCATGAACTGCTTAACTGTAAGAGGAAAAGTTGCTGAAAACAATAGAATTTGTCTTTCAGTCGGCAATTTAGAAATAACATGATCCAACATTCCTTTGAAATCTTGTGACAGAAGTTTATCTGCTTCGTCCAACACGAGTATCTTACAATGGTCCATCTGAGCAACTTTCTTATCCATTAGATCCAAGATCCTACCAGGAGTAGCGATAATCACGTGCACTGAAAGTTGAAAAACAAAATTTAATCAACACTAGTAAAACAAACAATATCGTCATAAAAAAAACAACAAACGAATGTACATTATTTATCAGATTATAAAATTCTCATTTATGAAAAAATGAAGGGGAATCCAAAGTATCATCATTTAAATCATATGGATGATTTTTAATATCAGCTAACACTAAATAATTAACTAACAAGAACTAAAAAAATATATATATATATATATAATAAAGGCAAATATAATTTTTAATTTAATAAATATTGAAGCCATTTGAACGAATACATAAAAAAAAAATCAAGCATTTAAGAAATAACGAAGTTATTCAAAACCATAATTACCTTTTTGAAAAATTCTCATAATATCGTCTCTAAGGTTAGTACCACCAGTGGTAACCATAACTTTGACTTGCATGTGTTTAGCCAGCTCAATGCAAATCTGCGATGTTTGCAGAGCTAACTCTCTTGTGGGTACAATGATTAAAGCTAGAATAGGAAAAAAATAACAAAAAATAACATAACAAATTTGCAATGGTCTATATCTTTGTGTGCCTTATTGTAATTATAAATATTTGAAGATAGATCCTATTGTGGAAAAACAAGCTTCTATGCATAAAGAAAGTACATTCATCCCTTACAGACAGAGCGTTCCTTAGTTAAAAAAAGATCTTTCTATGACGACAGTCTCTCCTTCCCTACTGTTTCCCTTTATAATCGAATAGATACCTCAAGCTCTATCTAACAACTCTTTAAAAATGGTATATAGTACCTCAGACAACTACTAGATGGCTCTAAATGTAACTTATTAAACAGTCCCGGGCCTAAAAGTAACGAAAAGGGGGAAACAAATTGTCGTGGAGATCTCCTCTTACAGTCTTTGGGGCACTAACTTATTTTTTGAGATCTTTGCTTAGAGCCTCCTCAAAGACATGTTAAAAATATACAATAAAGGAAACACCCCTAAATTTAACGAGGTAATAATATTTTTAACCATAATGTTAAAACTAACATACCCTGAATTGTATCCTTGGTAGGATCAACTTGTTCCAGCACTGGAATAGAGTATGCACCTGTCTTGCCAGTTCCGTTCTTAGCTCTCGCTAATATATCCTTGCCAGAAAGCGCTAGTGGAATGCTTGCTTCTTGAATAGGACTCGGTTTATCCCAGCCTTTCTCGAATATTCCCATAAGAAGTTCTCTTTTTAAGCAAAACTCTTCAAACTCATTACCTTTGGTATCAGTAACATCCTATAAGTGGAAAAAACATTATAAATTACAAAATTCTTGAGTTAAATGATACAAAATAATGTTAAATAAATGTTGTTCTTATTAAAATTAAAAACTGAATTTAAAATGAGATACTTACGCTAGTTTTAATCCTCTTATCGGTAGGAGGGATTTTGAGTTTACTTTTCCAATTATCATCTTCTCTGTAAAGTAAAAAAAGAAAACATGGTTAAGAACAGATTCATCAGTCACCTACTTAACACAATGTAGGTTGGCATTAAAATATATCAGAGTGTTTAGTTTCATTTATAAGTAAAATGATGGGAAATCCGACTCACAACAAAATCATCATTTAAAAATAAATTACTAAAATTAGCATTACACATAAATAATTTAAAGATTATTGATTGAATTACAACAGGGTTTAGTTAAACTAAAATTAAGTTAAAAAGCACAATAACTTTTCTCTAGTTTGACGTAACTATAGATTTCCATTTGTGGTCTAAGGATACTTCCAATTACATTTAAAATTTAGAATACTTATATCTTTTATGTTATATAAAGTGACTTTATATTATATATTGATTAGCATTTATGAAATAATAAAAATTCAATTATTAATAAAAACGTATTTTAATTACATATTTTATATACAAAATCGAATTAGGAACATAATAAAATAACAATAAAACCCCCTTTACAAATTATAAATCTAATAGAAGTTACTTCGGGACAAAGTATAGCCGTAAAATAGCCAGAAGATTTGATTTTACTTCTCTTCAATTTTTTATATATATTTTTTTTTTTTTTATAAAAACCTTAAACACAGCCTTACATCTTATTTCTGAACTTATTTTTAATAAAGTAAATGCACTTATTCTACTTGCTTCGAGTGCTTACACACATTGTCACTTCATTTCCTCTATATTTTCCATCCCCCCCCCCTTAACTTTTAAACAGTTTCAGATAAATTAATGAAACTTGGTGGATCTGTACAATGTAAAGAGAAGTTAGTTTTTATGCAATCACGGCACTAGGGGGCAACCACCTATTTTGCCCCCAGGCCATTCAATTTCAAAATATTAAAATGCTACAATGAAAAATAATGAAATTTTACTTCAAACTTTTTTAATCAAACAAAAAATCCATAAAGCTTCTAATATTCTTGTCAAGCAAATAAATGTAATGATGCACAACACATAAACAACTACTTTTATTCCATAATGTATTTAAAACTATTTAAAAAATGACTCACTTTCTGGCTTGGAGGACGCGGCTCACCATACCCATATGATTGGCAGTTAATGCAGATTCCGTCATCATTTTGAACAGGGTTGCCTGAATTCTGAACTCTTATACTCGAAACGACCCGATTAAATTTAATTAACTAGATTCTAAAAATTTAATAATTTATTTAATCACGAGAGATAAGAAACAATCTTCGAAAAAATAATAAAGCACTATTTATATTTTTTTTTATTTGTCACAAGGATATGATTTTCCACCGAAACGTTCGGGAAAAATAAATCACTACACTTTAAAGTTTATATATATTATTATTTTAAAAGAAAATGTTTGTTTTCTTCTTGATTTCTATAAATTTGTTTTTTGTTTTATACAATTTAACACACTAAGTATTATTTAATTAAAAGTCAGTATTCACAACGAGGTAATATTAGGAGTCTTGAAAGACAACCAAATTCCTGAAACACAAAAATAAGAAAAACACATCACAATTGTTCAAAAAAAATTACTTCTATTATTAAATAATTTGTAAGATAAAATAAAAATTAACAACAATATTTGACAATATAGTTAGGTTTGAATCAACTGCAAGAGGGCATTTCTGAAGAAAATCAGAAAATAACTATATTTTAAAAGAAATAACAAAGCTCTGTTTGTGTTTCCTTGATAACTTTGTTTTAACATGCCAACGTAACTCAACTTGAAATTTATTGATATAAAATAAAAATCACAACTAACAGACTGGCCTTGAGCTGACACAAACTGAATTTCAACTATAATTCACACTGGTGATAATTACATCTAAATTACAAATTGAAAAATTTAATTATTCTACTATTAATAAACAAGAATTATGTGGACTATCTATAATAGGACTAATTATAACACAGTTAAACGAGAAAAATGTTTTTTTTTTAACTATAAATAATATCAACTTTTTTTACCTAGCTGGAAGACAAGTGCATCGATTTAACATAAAAGTACATCGTTATGACATAAGTACATCTCAATTTTTTTAAAGATTAAATACAGACATGTTCAGATTATTTATCATCCAATATTAACCAATTGAAATAGTCAACACTTACTACGTTCACACATAATTTTTAGAATGATCCTCTGGTTCAAAACACTTTGTGAATGGAGAATGACGGATCATATCGCTTCAAATACGCTTTACCAAAAATAGGTGATTGGAATAGGGGATCGTATGTATTCACAACACCCATATAACAGGTTGAGGAGGGGATTGAGATGTAAGGTTATTTTACTCTTTGCCACTTTTTTAGTTGTTTGTTTTAGTGAGCTTCTGTTTGATTTGTTTTGTTGTTTGAAAAAAAAAAGTTTTGAAACTAAAGTTAAATAATACTATAAAGAACCTGAAAAAAGTTTTTATAACTTGGAAAATAGAAATTTAAAAATTTGCGGGCATATTATCCTGTGTGAACATGTATATTTGTTGAGCAACCATCTGCCTTCAAATGGTCTTAATACATACTACCGTATTGTTTCGAATACAAGACGCACCCCGATTTTGGAACCAAAAATCTTGGAAAAAAAAATTAATGCATCATATATAAACGCACCCCGATTTTTCGAGAAGCAAAAACGGAAAAAAAGTGCGTCTTATATTTCGAAGCAATACGGTAGAATAAAATAAATACTTTAATCTGAGTCCACACTACGGTGAAATCCACAAAAAATACACAGTGTTGATTATAATCATGGCACAGATTAAAAAAAAAATTGGACCCAACTGTGTGTACTGGGTATTATGTTTGTGATCTTTTTGAGATTAATTCTTTTCTTATAAATAAGTAATTTCTATCCAAAACATCATCTATAGTAAGATTTGCTAAAGTTTTGACTTTTGACACTCAGATTGGCCAACCTAAATGATGAAAAAAATAATGTCACTAAGCCTGCAGGAGGGGTGGAGCCGGTGACATTTTTGTATGCCTAGTTGGCCTGACCTAAAATTTAAAATCCTGACTTCTCATTGGCTCCCGACGGATTTTCCCGCGCTGTCAAAAGTCAAAACATTAGTAAATCTTACTGTATTTGCAGTGAATCAGTTCGTACGTAGGGTTCCAGCCTCGTACGCATTAGTAGAATCACTCTAGTGACTATGATGTTACAGTAAAGGGCCACCTGAATTAAGAGAAATTTCTTTTTAAAATCTAACTATATTGATTATACAGGTATAACTAAATTTCTCGTATTGTTATTATTTAAAGAAGCATTAAAATTTTACATTAACTCTCATTCCTGCATTGATATTAACATTTTAAATAAGTAAAAAATTAAGTACAAATTATAAATCCTAATTCTCTCAATAAATTCTGTTAGAAACTTAATATTTATAAATAATACTGCTTGATGCTTTAACTATACCATAAAATAAAATTTTAAACATGTTATTATTTGGTTTAAAAAGTGAGGCACAGAAATTATTTTGATTATGAAGTAATTCTCGAAAAACACTTCACTCAGAGTGATAGCAATTAATAATATAGATAAAAAACAAGGCTTATCACTAAAACAAAAAAAATTTTTACAAAATACTTTAATAAATACATTTAAGCAAAACCATGGGTACATAATACCAACTAAAGGAGTTTCAAGAGCTTTTTTTGTTTAGAGTGAGAATAACATAATTTCTATGAGTTGCTTTAATATTGCTATAATATATAGCGATTATTAAAATTTACCAACAAAAACTTTAAAATTAATGGAAACACTGGGCTATTATAAACTTGTATATGAGAAAGTTTGTCTGGGTTGTCTCAGACCAAATTATTTTTAATTTACCAGTTAACATTTCTTTATTTGTAAATTTTTTTGATTTATAGGCAAATCCAAACAAATTTGTAAATCTAAAGACTGATTATTGTATGGGCATCACAAACACATTATCTGTACAAGAGAAATATAGATTAAAAGATTTGCTGATAAACAAAGCTAATTGAAAGTTTGTAAAAACAAGGAGCTTAATTATTGTGTGCTATGGGAATGAATATTAAAAAATAATATTATTTTATAGGCCGAAAAAAGTTCTAAAAAAAAAATAAATAAATAAACAATAATAATTAAATAAAAATTTGAATTGTCAGAAAAAAATGAACTTTAATGTAAAACTATTTACAGTAAGATTAATCTCTTAAGAAAATAAAAAATCAACTATAAATATCCTTTTTGAAACAATAACACGTCTCCCCAAAAATATGGCCATGTGTTTGTAATTTAGTATAGGTTAAGAATTAGTCAGTTCCTTCCGACTAATTCTTAAACAATTCCATTAAAAAAAAAGTCCATTATCAAAATTTTGAAGGGAACTCAGAGATAAAGTATCATTAACAGATAAACATACTGAAATACGATTGAAACATTTAAATTTCATTAACTTACTGATATTTACATTAGATATTGCACAGTTGGTCCATCTAGCTCAATAAATAATAAATTATTCTACTTAAATAACTTAATCTAAAGGAGCTAGATATCTTAGAAACATGCATTAACCTCAAGAGGTACTACTTTAGAAAACTTTATTTATAAATTTTTCTAAAAAAACAAAAAACAAACTGTTTTACACATTACACTCTAAAGAGACAAGTTTTTGGCAGAACTTTTCCTCACAAAATAATTCCAAAAATTAGTGGCAAATATAACGTTGAAACATGGAGGAATTATTCATCTTATAGAAAGGTTTAATTGTGGTGAGTGTAAGCTCTATCGGCAAAATAGTTCTGAATTATTTTCCGTTAAAGTTTTAAATGTTGATATCTTCAAAATGGCGGTAGATATCGAAATGTTTGTGTTATAAAGAGATATAAAAGGTACAAATTTCAGAATAATCAGATTTACTTTTTGATTTCTTTCTGACAGCAAAATGAGTTAAAGTCCTAATAAATTTATTATTTTCCAGGCAGATCAATTACATGAAAGGACTGATTTTAATAATAAGGTTTAAATTTATAGCTTACAAATTGAGGTAGTTGTGCGTGACTCAGATATTAGGCAAAAACCACTCAAACAATCTTAAAATTGCGCTGAAATTTTGTTTTAAAATTTTAAGGTTGACAACAATACTTTTCCTATACACCTGCACGGAAGGTGAGGGAAAAATAAGGGCATCCGTATACTAGTCTTGAGTCTTTACGTTAAATACAAATTTTGTTTATTTTACTTGTAGGTAACATAAAGAAATGCACAATTATTTATAGAAAAAAATTATGAATGAGTAACACAAATTCAAAGATAAAAAGCTAGTTAATAAGATAGTGAATTGTGGTAGATATGACTAAATAAAAAAATCTCCAAGTTTGATTCATATGTACTAGCTAGCATATTTTAACCACCAGGTTTTTTATATTAGATAAAGACATAATAACCGCTTGAATTCAAAAATTTTGGAATATAATTAAGCAGATAAATTTGGAATAAAATAAATGTTTATCATATTTTTACGTGTACGAACATATCACATGATTGCAGTTATCGACATATCGCTTTTAGAGTAATGCTTAAAACCAATAGGTTAAGCAGAGGCAAGGTCTTAAAAAGAATTTTTTTTTTTAGAGTTTTTACTCAGGAATTAAACCTGTAAGGTATAAATTATTAATAGAAACATATCTTGTATGTATATGAATACATAACATTTAACAGCACACTGTAATTAATACATAAAACCATCTTGTGTAAAGGAGAAAATATTTATAATTTTACTAAGTATTTTTTTAAAGGAATTAGAAAATTAACTAAACAATTGAATAATATATTTAAAAATATATTCCAGAATTAATTAAATGAATAATTATATCAGGTAATCTAATAATAAAATTTAAATAACCATAAATGCATTGTTAAAAAAATATATATAAAAAAAAGAAAATACCTAAATGTTTGCAAAGGGTTAAACTGCTCACGATTATACGAGTTAGAAAGTTGCACGTGTAATGATCAAAAATCAAAGTTTAATAAATAAAAAACAATATAAACAATTGCTAAGAAAGTTCAAAGGTAGACGGTAGATAAGTAAAGTATACTACACCAAGGCCAAAGGTTCATAGTTTTTGCGGTTCTTCGATTAAAATAAATGAAATACATATTACATTTGATATAAATAAAAGGAACAATTAAAAACTTAAAACATTTGAACGACAAAAAATTGTGTTATAAAAAAAAACTGATCCAAAAGAGAGTTGTGTAACTGTAAAGACAAGAAATGGTGGACAAAATATTATATTTAATACACTCTTAAGGTTAATATTACGCTTATTATAAAAACAAAACGTAAATATATTTATCAAATACACATTTAATCGTAGTGAATAAATATCGGATTTAGTTGTAAAGAAATTAAATTTCATAACATCTTCAACGGTTGCAACTGTGTGAGCATACAACGAAAAAAAAAATTAAGTGTTTTTATCTTCAGTTTCTCGACGTAGTAAAAGGGACGTATTACAAACGAAAACTTTACACGAATATAAAATACACCTTAAAATAATATTGAAATAACTTTCCGATAGTTACAAGCAAATATGTAGGTAGGTGAAATATCAACTTTTTTTTTATAGGGCAAGCTTTCAGGTTGAAGTCTGTTAAGCTACCATGAGACGCTAACGATCAAAAGAAGCATGGAAATAGTGAACTCGTAAGAACGGCATAAATACAAAAGCTAAATATATAATGAATATGATTTATATTTACCTCAAATTTAACAAAATTTATATAGAAATTCTCTTGGGTGCATGAGTAGAAACGCAGCGCAGAAATCGAGAATAACTTTGTTCGCCTTCGTCACAACTAGAGGACAAGAAATGGACGGATGATCTATCAACCACTGGCGATTTTCTGTTTTCAATCAGGCGCACCAACTGTTTCACGTTCACTCTTCCTTTTACTCGAGAATATATAATTATTGTAATTATAATAGATAGAAAATTAATACAATTAACCGCAAATTATTAGAAACGTTTTTGTATTATTTTTCAACTGATCATTTCTATAAATAATACGATTTTTAAAATATAACCGTTAACGTAACAAAATTTATTCCCGCTTTGTATTTCGATATGAATTTATAGATTCTTTTTTTTAAATAGATCTTTCTTCAAACTTATATTACTTATTTTTATTGTATATTGTAAATGATAATTAATTCAATGCATTTAATGAATTTGTTTATTTATAAGTTTGTCTTCATATTATTTTCAAAATAATCTAATATTTATGCAACATCAACACTGTTCTATAAGTAACCTAATAGATTTCTTGTTTATACTTCTATATGCAGAATTTAAACACTTATCTGAATTGAATCTGATAGTGAATTTAGTTATAACAAATATATATTTTTAACTATGTTCAATAATAGTTAGATTAAGAAATGTTCGATGTATATTATTAAAAATTTCTTTATTCACTTTTTCTTTTCTCTGAAAATTCCTCTTTGGGATCTTCCAGTAAGACTAGTATCAAAGAATCTAGAAGTAAAATACTTCTAAAATATAAATGTCACACAAACTCGCAGATCACAAAAATTCTTTCTGGTGTGTTGTTGGGAAGAAACAGAGCTTCAGGCATTCATTATAAGGTTAAGCTGGGAGCTCTTCAAGTTTGCATAACCAATGATTCTGGGCTACCAGGTATATTAATTATTTTTAAGCTAGAAAGATTAATTTGTGTATCTGTTTCCTCTTATGTATCAAATACTGGTTCTACTGTCCCTTTGTTCTACCCGTTCTAAGTCTGTATATGCATATTGAGAGTGAGCCAGAAGTAGTCGCACCTATAGCTAACTAACTGATATGTGCCATTTGTAAAAAATGATCATGCTGAAAGCCCTATAAAGATAACCCCTTAAGTCAAGATTTACTGCATTCAATTCATAAGTTAGTTCAAAGCACTTAATAATATTGGCTAAGGCTAATTTACCTTTTTTTATGTATCATTTGGTAATGAATGGATCCATCTATCTGATCTTGAGTAAGATATGTCTCGTAAGAGGTCCATTAACCCATTCAATGCGTAATCCAATTCATGAACCTACCTTAGTGACAGTATATATCTAAACGACTTTAAAAGTTAATTTAAAAATAAAAAATAAATGTTTGGATCCACTGTGGATACAAACGTGAGCGGGCCTGACGGAGCCTTGAAAGATGGTTCTACTTGAGGCACGGAGACTAGAGCTACTGAGGGCTTGGATCCGGGGCTTGGATCCACTGTGGATACAAACGTGAGCGGGCCTGACGGAGCCTTGAAAGATGGTTCTACTTGAGGCACGGAGACTAGAGCTACTGAGGGCTTGGATTCCCGCCAGGCACGTTAGCACAGCATTTATCCACATTCCGCATTGAATGGGTTAATTTTGTATCACTATCATCATCTAATCATTATTCTTAGTCGCCTTAAACCTCTATTGCGCCAGGCTTCATATAGCACATAATTACTTGAAACATATAATGTCCGTTTAAGTTGAACTTTACTAAAAAGTAAGCCTCATTCCTTGAATTTTTGAGTAGTTGTAGTTCAGAGAATTAGAATAAAAAGACTGGTTCTGGGTTATCCTAACTTGGCTTATCTAAGTCAATTTATTAAAGAAAACCTTATATAAAATTGATAAATCTTATTATTTTTACAATTAGTAGTAGATTTATAATTTATTTACTGAATTAGCTAATCTTTACCTAACGTTAAGATTTATTAATTCAGCAATTTTAAAAACATAAAAATCAACAACTAAGAGTAAAAATAATAAGATTAATAAATTTAAAAAGGTTTCCTTTATTTATTTTGTATTTATTCGTTTTGATGATGGTTAGAAGCAGAAATAAAAAAAATGTTATTAAGGTTATATAAATAAGTAAACAACTGGATTAAGAAAAAGCTAAAACATATTTTTATTATTGATGACCGTAAATGTGGTTTTGATAAAACATCAATCTAACGTAACCAGAGATGTGAATACATGGTTTACTAGAACATCGATCCTCATGGTGGTTTGATAAAACATCGATCTAATGTATCCAGAGTTGTGAATACATGGCTTACCAAAACATCGATCCTCATGGTGGTTTGATAAAACGTTGATCTAACGTATCCAGAGTTGTGAATACCTGGTTTACTAGAACATCGATCCTCATGGTGGTTTGATAAAACATCGATCTAATATAATCAGAGTTGTGAATACATGACTTACCAAAACATCGATCCTCATGGTAGTTTGATAAAACATCGATCTAACGTAACCAGAGATGTGAATACATGGTTTACTTGAACATCAATCCTCATGGTGGTTTGATAAAACATCAATCTAACGTATCCAGAGTTGTGAATACATGGCTTATTAAAACATCGATCCTCATGGTGGTTTCATAAAATATCAATCTAACATATCCAGAGTTGTGAATACCTGGCTTACCAAAACATCGATCCTCATGGTGGTTTAATAAAACATCGATCTAACGTATCCAGAGTTGTGAACACATGGTTTACCAAAACATCAATCCTCATGGTGGTTTGATAAAACATCGATCTAACGTATCCAGAGTTGTGAACACATGGTTTACCAAAACATCAATCCTCATGGTGGTTTATTATCAATCTAACGTATCCAGAGTTGTGAATAAATAGCTTACTAAAACATCGATCCTCAAGGTAGTTTGATAAAACAACGATCTAACTTAACTTGCCTCATAATAGTAATTATTTTATCATCTGAATCATTTAGGAATGACAAATATCCAATTTCTTTCATAGTTATTTGGGGTCTGGTTCCAGGGAAGGCACCTTTTAACACACACACACTTCCACACTGATAACCTTAAGTTCAACAGTTTTAAGCACTACTTAAAAGATTATTTTTAAAAGTGCTCTTGATTTTATTAGAAATCAAATTAAGTGTTAAATCTTTAACATCAGGCTGTAAAACCGGGATAGCTACAGTTTTTATATCAAAGAATGTATTTGATAGATTAATAAATATTTAAAGATCGAGTAAAGATTTCATATTGGACAATATTGGTATTTCATCATGCGTCTATTGTAGATAAGGAAAAAGACTTCAATCCAGGATTTGATGTCACGTATTAATACGTCCATTTAAAAAAACTGTAAAATTAAATAAAATTGAACACATTTACTTCTCAATATATATATTTTTTTCTTTGTTTAAACATATAAAACAAAAGAGTCGTTCATTTTATGAACACTCTGAATTAACATTCCTTTCTTTTTTTCCTAAATGATCTACTAAGCTCTTTTGATATATTTATAGATCTGTTTTTATGTTCACTTATGTTTTTTTTTTCCTTTAAATTTAATATAAATACAATTATTACCACTTTAAGTAATATAAACGAAATCATGTAAGTAACAATATTTAATTACATGTTATAATTAATATTTTTATTCTTTTTACATTACTTATTGGAATGTATTTCCTTGGTCATATATATCAACATTCAATTACACACTTTATTTAATACATACAAGCTTTTTTCATGGAGGGGAAAATATTAATTTGATTGTGTTATATTTTAATTTTTTTTGTATTGTTTTTTTTTCCTTAAAAAACAAAACACTCACGCATAGTATATTATAATTTATCAATAAATCTTTGGTACTGTTACAGTACATAATTAAAATAAAATCAGGTAAAAATTTATAAATAGGATAATAAGTAATAACTCATGTCCCATAATTTGAATGTTCAGGAGAAAATTGCGTTCCTTCGCAGAATTTTTTATTTTTCCTTCCGGAAACAAAAATTAACAAAATCATAAATATTTTTTGACAAATGAAAATTTTGAAAGCTACATAACAAAACCCAATTACACAACAATCCACCAATACAACAAAACATATTTAATTTTAGATTAATAAATCGTAATTTTGAAAAAAAGGGAATGGACAAAGTTTTCTTCTTTTTTTTTACTTCAATAATGAAATCATAATAGTAATCAATAAATTATTTTATCACTTGAAATCACTAATTAAGAGGACTTTTATTCATTTTTTAATTTTTTGAAAATAAAATTCAAACTAATCAGAAAATTAAAAATGTATTATTATCGTCAGGTCAATTGTAAAATGTCGTGGAAAAATTATGTTCTTATTTTTTTTTTTTTTTTTTACATATTACATTTTCTAGTAATGATAAAAGAACAAATGTGATTCAGTTTAGTTAGGCTTTAAAGTTATGATATAGAAAGTTAAATATCTTTATTTTAGGAGCCTCCTCGAAAATCGAAAGTTGACTCAAACAAAATATTTACAGAAGATGCGGTACTAAAAGAATAAAATGAAAAGATTCTGATAGTAAATGCTGAATAATAAGTTAATCATACGATACAGTCTATACTGATGCATACATTTATACTTTACGTTTGTAATCTGTCATCGAGTGATTACTTAATATGGCGTTAAACGTCAGCCATAAGAACACGTGATGACCCCTAACGTTCTTTAAGAACAGTTAATGCATTTATTCTAAAAGCTTATCATTAACTATATCTTACAATTAATCAATACAATATAGTCACGAGTACAGTCAAAAGATTAAATAAATCATAAAGGTAACACTGTAATTTCCATAAAATATGTGTATTTTTAACTTTATTTATTAATATTAGAACCTTTTACATTTGATCATAGATTAGGCCACTAGATTAGACCGTTCAATACGTCTGATAATTTGAGCCTGAATATACATATATCTGAAGCATCCAGAATTGTCTGTTGAAAAGGTTGTTAAATTTAAAAAGATTTTGAGAGAGAGGTATACTTTTTTTATTACATACTTTTAGTTAATTACATAATTGTTTAATTCCAATAATCAAACTGTACTTTTTCATGTGAAAGTGAGTAGTTGAAGACTTTAAATTATGTTTTTATTTTATGTAAATACTTTATCACGTCTTCAAACGCTATACAATTTACTGGCAACTAGTAACCGAGATGAATATGCCATGATTCAATAAAATATCTAAAATGGTTAAGAATATGTAGTTGGATTTTGTCACAGTCTTCTTTTAGAGAAAATGATCAGAACACATTTTAATTTTTTTCTTGTTGTTTATACTGTAATTAAAATCTTTTGGTCTATACATGACCAAGTTTTAACTAGGAGTGTAATCAACGTAGTATGGAATATCGCCTCTGAGAGTTGAAAGTATATTTTTTGTCCAAACACCTTAAACTTTTAATCGATTTACTTCATTTAATCTAAATTTCAAATATGATTACAAAGACTTAATGTTAATTCACAAAACCTTTTTGCATATCTCGTTCTCAAAAGTAAAATATTTTGATTTTGTTATTACGATACAAAATTAATTTAGTTAAACCTGTGTGTATATGGGTATAAAACAAATACTTAATAATATATTCAGGGGATAGAATATTATATCAATAAATAATATTCACATATTGAATATTGGTGATACATTAATAATAGTTGAAAGCAGTACATCTTTGGGACAAAGGGACTTAAATACATCATAGAAACTTAAAAAAAAAAAAAACAATTTACTCAACCAACTTTTCCAATCAACTTCGATCAACAACACCACCTAAAAAAATTTGGTAATAAGCAATTAGGCTAATGATAAAAGGTACATTAGCAAAGTATTGCCTACATTTATAGTCCTTCACTATTGCTATAATATAATTTAAAAAAAAAAAACTATAATTGAAATAAAATAACCATTTCCCCAAATTAAAAGAAATTTATAAAAATTTCATGGTAATTTAGAATTATTTCAAGCCAGTTGTTAATATTTGTGCATCTATAAAATGCATTAAAAGTGCATGCAACACCTTCCTAATCAGCATGATGTAATAGCTATTTCATTAAAAAAATTATAAATTTTTAGATTTATTTAAAAATAAAAATCACATTTGACAACTAATATTTTATTAAAGTCTTTATTAAAACACAATTTCTTTCACAAAAAATGTTTTTGTAACAAATTGTAAAAGTAAGCTATATAGCTTATGTAGTCTCTTATATAGCTTAACTTTTACGTTCCATGAAACGCGTCATATTTATACAAGTGATATCTTGTACATTTTAGGTTCAAGTTTGTTCATATTCTTTTGATTTCAATTATTAATAATAATCTATGCACATAAAAAAAAAAAAAAAAAAAAGTATAAAACAGCAATACTAAAGGCAGGTGTTGCATATCCAATATAACAATAATAAATAATCCAAAAAATTATTCCTAAATTAAAGTTTTGATAACAAGAAAATAAATTACGCTAACAACCACAGTATTTCTCTAAAATATAAAATGATTTTAACAGATATAACATTTTTTTTTTATTCCATTTAAATTTTTATAAGTTTCAAAACTAGCTAATAGTAGGAACAAATTAAGAAAAAATAATATTAAAAAAAAAATTAGTAAAAACGTTCAAGATTAATTATTTAAACTTGAATAATCAATTGCTTTTCATTTTATATTAATTAATTTTTAAATAAAAATTTTAAACAAACACCTAGTACACAAAATGGATGAGAGACCATTAAAAAATATGTATTGCATTTTTTTTTTTTTTTTTTTTTTTTTTTTTTTTTTTTTTTTTTTTTTTTTTTTTTTTTTTTTTTTTTTTTNNNAATCAGATATATAAATTAAAATAAAAGGCACTCCTCAATTAATGAAGGAAATCCAGTCGTTTAAAGTATTATAGTAAGTAAGTTTAACATATTATAATAAAAAATAAAACAAAAAAAAGTTACAGTACATGAAACTCTAACAAGATAATAAAATAAAGATGATTTAAGGTAAAAAAAAATCATTCAACATAGATCTTCATCCATAAAATCACAGCTGTCAGGCCTCTTCCTTTTTCAGAGATTTGTTTAACTGATAAGGCGGAGATACACATGCCGTTAAATTGGGGAAGTAGCTTGCATACCAAAAGAGGGTATTTGCCAAGTGACTGGCATACCAAGGATTTTTATCAAGTTTTTATCTGCTTGCTTGCCAACTACAGGCATGCCATTTAACACATCCACGTGCAAGTAGCTGGCATATTTTTGTTCAAGCAACAGGCATGTGTATCTCCGCCTTTAAGGATTAGGTGAGGAGTGAATGCCTTTATCAACAGAAGTACCTTTTTTCCTATCTGGATGGACTCAATTACAACAAGACATTTTGGATGGAAATTATTGAAAACAATAATAATTAAGTTAATTTAAAAAAAAAAAAAATAATAATAATAATAACTGTGCATTTAACCTAACATTACATTTTGATCTCATTAGATTTTTAGTTCAGATAATAATTCAAATAGGTACATTCAAATTTAATTTCAAAATGCACTCTATTGTCTGACTGAATATCAATATTTTAAAATAAAGTAAGATATTTAAAAAAGAAATAAATAAATAATAACTTACTATACAATATTGCAGTGTATAGAAATAAATTAATAAAAAATACTATACAATCACATATCATATTCTGTATATAATTTTTAAAAAATAAAACACCCAACACGGGGAGAAACATTTTTTTTTTTTAATACAGAGAAACCATTATTAAACATAAAAAAAATATTGCATTAATATAGAAAAAAAAATCAAAATTTGTGTAGACAATACTGGTGGAAGGCAATTTTAATTTTAGAAAAATAAATTGATTGAATATTTTGTTTTTAAATATATATACACAAATAAAAAATAATAAAAACAGTTTTAATTATTGTTTTGTTTTTTTGTCCTTCAATTTATTCCTTCTTTTTATCTTCTATACTCTTTTGTGGTGTTTGAGTTTGATCTAGTGCTGGCTGAGTTGATTGTTCTGTTTTTATTTTATCTTCCATATCGCCAGAGAAACCAAATTCATTAACACGAGTAGGGTCTGTTTTGTAAATCCATTTTTGATAAAGAAATATGAAAAATACCACGTCTAAAAAAAAAACAAAAAAAAATATAATAATAATTAAGCACGGATTAAAAAATATATAAATAATAATAAAAATGAATAACTAAATTTATAATAAAAATTTATGTCTATCCTATCAGTATTTTGAAAATTTACAAACTTAATGTTTTGCTACTAGTTCTTCTTAAGTAGTTAATATGCAACTACTTAAGGTGAAAACACACAGGCTAGAAAACTAGCGTATAGTTTTTACTATAGCTATATTAAGCTAGCATTCATGCCCACATGAGCTCTAGTTTTAGTCAGCTAGACGTATAATTTATTATCCTATAGTCGAATTATACGCTATGCTTACAGAAATATTACTATACAGAGGGGCCACACGAGAAGGAATCAAAACTATACTTGGTGTTGTATACTTGTTGTTGTACAGTTTTGATTCCTTCTCGTGTGGCCCCTCTGTATAGTAATATTTCTGTATGTATAGCGTATAATTCGACTATAGGATAGAAAATTATACGTATAGCTGACTAAAACTAGAGCTCATGTGGGCATGAATGCTAGTTTACTATACCTATAGTCAAAACTATACGCTAGTTTTCTATCCCGTGTGTTTTCACCAATAGTTAGTATTTGTCACTACTATAATTGAGGTTTGGGATAATTGAGGGTTTTATAAGTGGAGTCTGATGGCTTTCTCGATTTTTTATTGTTGTTTATATTTAGAATTATTATTTAACCAAGGACTGTATATTACATGTTTATAACAGTAATGTGTTTCCTATTACCAATAAAATATATAAATAATACAAGAAACAAATTAAAACATGAGAAAATACATCTACTGGTTGAAGTGGAGGAGGGGAGTAACTACACAAAGAACTTCTTATTAATGTGCAGCTATGACAAGGTGCGGCTATGAGATGTGACTATTCTTATTTTATACAGGGTGGCACAAAAGTATGGAAACCCCTGAATAACTCGTCAGAAATGAATTTTTTTGAAAAAAGTTAAATACGAAAGTTTCAGGATTTTTCCTCAGCTATTCAATGGTGGTCTTGGATTTGACTTTAACCTTGCCCTTAAGGGTCATTTGAAGGTAAACTTTGTTATTTTAAATGGGAAACCCCATTTTTTATTGCGGATTTGAAAAGAGCAGGAAATTTTATGTAAAATACGACCTTGACCATGACCTTTAAGGTCATTCCAAGGTCAAAATTGTTTTTCCAATGGGAAACTCTAATTTGTATTGCGGATTGTGAAATAACCAAATTATTCCCTTCAACAGCAGCCTTCACCACGGATTACACCACGTCCTTTAACATGACCTCTAAGGTCATTTCAGCCCTTCCCCCACCCCTTTTTTCCTTTATTTATCTGTTTAAGTATTTTTATTTAATTTTTTTTCTTAAAGGTTGACCACATACTTGACCATGACCAGAAATAAGACCATGAAGAAAAAAAAAATAAATAAAAGTACTTAGGGTGCGTTCGGAAACACTAACCAGGTCGACCGAGAAGTAACCGGTGTGTCCGGAAACACCAACCTAAACAACCGACCGCGTTCGTAAAGCTCCGGTCGTTTTAGCGGTCGACCGCTTCGACCGAACTCGAAATACGGTTAGTTCGGTTAGTAGTTGGTTAGTAACCATAATGTTACCTTCTTATGCGAAATGTCACTGTAAAAAATAAACAAAAATAAATAGTTTAAATGTGTTTTCTCTTTTTGCGTCTTTTTATTTTTGCTAATCTTTAAAATTCTTTTTATTATTTAGTTTTTGTGAAACATAGACCTTTATCGGCACTCTTTTACTTTGTTATTCACCTTTTTTATTTTAAAAATGAAATGAATTTGGTGGGTAATTTTGTGACTAATAATAGCAATAAATATATCAAAACTGAAAGATGAAAAGTTAGATTTCCTTTGTACAACAGTTCATTATTAAAAATATACCACCCTTTGTCCTATTTGCCATCGTTATTTTATTTACTTTGTTATGAATCCTACTTTTCAACAATTTATGGATACGACGTAGTTGTTATTTTTGGCTGGATTGCAGGAGACGATACGGTAGGGAATCGCTTGGCGGCACAACTTTGCTTAATTTATACACTTGAGAGATAATATTCCTCTGTAATAGTACATTTGTATGATATAAACATTTGAGAAATTATAATAAATATAGTGTGTGATTTGTTCATAGGAGAGTTGATATCCCTTTGTCAAAAGAATACGTTGGAGTAAGGCCCCACTATCTTTTCTATAGACCGTAGTATATTCTTCAGTTTTACCGTTATTTTACGTTATTTGGGGGTCGATTGAGTGTTGTTATTTTAGACAATCTAAAATAGAACCCCTGGCTGAATTGAGAAGGAGATTGTGCGTCAAGGATCGCTTGGTGGCATAACTTTACTTGATTTTTACATTAGAGATTATATCCATTTGTTAAACTGTTTATTAGCATATTTTGTACATAAAGGTATCATTTTTACACAGAAGAGTTGATATTATCGATGTAAACAGTGCAGTGCAAGGATTTGTTGTCCTTCAGTTCTTTAAACACGTTTCTCTGATACAACATTTTGTTCGCTCTAGAGTAACAAATCTTCGGTGTACCTACTACTTTGGATTACTTCAAACCATCTAACGTTCCCACTATAGAAATACACTAAGAATGATTAGATTCCTGAGAGCTCGGTGAATTTTCCTCGTGAAAACGAGGAAGATGCTGCTGAACGTCGTATAGTTTTTAGTTAAAGGAAAAAGGAAAGGGATGACAGATATATTATACAGATAACCTAAGGATTAACCTAAAGGGGTGCCGCTGCTAGAGTTTATTCCCTTGAGGAATCGTCACAACTTCACTTCTATCTCACACAACAAGGATCTTATAAAATATTAATATTAAAAGATCCTTGATCTCACACCATACAAAAACGAATTTATATTTGTAACCTCTCTATGTTTATAACCTTTTCGGTCGATCGCAGACTTGAACCGGAGCCGTTCGGAAACATCACACTAACCACGCCGCCATGACACTTACCACAACAAACCGCCGGTCGACCGAGAGAATGACCGGTTAGTGTTTCCGAACGCACCCTTAAACAAATAAATAAATTAAAAAAGGGGTGGGGGAAGGGGCGGAAATGACCTTAAAGGTCATGTTCAAGGACGAGGTGTAATACGTGGTGAAGGCTGCTGTTGAAGGGAATAATTTGGTTATTTCACAATCCGCAATACAAATTAGAGTTTCCCATTGGAAAAACCATTTTGACCTTGGAATGACCTTAAAGGTCATGCTCAAGGACATGGTCAAGGTCGTATTTTACATAAAATTTCCTGCTCTTTTCAAACCCACAATAAAAAATGGGGGTTCCCATTTAAAATAACAAAGTTGACCTTCAAATGACCCTTAAGGGCAAGGTTAAGGTCAAATCCAAGACCACCATTGAATAGCTTAGGAAAAATCCTGAAACTTTTGTATTTAATATTTTTCAAAAAAATTCATTTCTGACGAGTTATTCAGGGGTTTCCATACTTTTGTGCCACCCTGTATACTAAATACAGAGAGTGGAAAACCGACAGGGGGTCTATTAATTAATCTAACTATAAAATAGGCTAAAAGAGGTATGGTACATTACCTCAGGGAAACTACCATATTACATTGAATAAAAGATGCATCCCAATTTTCGAACCCAACATTTTAGAAAAAAAGTTAATGTATAAGACACTCTTGTTCCAAAGGGCAATCCTTCTGTTTTTTTTTTTTTTTTTTTTTTTTTTTTTTTTTTTTTTTTTTCACTACTTGTTCATAACTCAAATTTAGGCAGTCTGCCATGGACAGTTTGCATGGATAATGTTGGGATATCAAATCTTCAATTAGATTAATTAGATGTAAGACAGACACCATGCTGGCAGAGAATTAGCAGTGTTAGATTTTGAAAATAAAATTTCGAAGCTAACAAGAATTAAATAAGTACAATGGATCTCCATTCACCCAAAATGTTTATAGAAATTTGAAAATGTTAAAATTCCTACAAATTAATGAAATAGGAGGGCCCTACTATGTCCCTGGTACAATTAAAAGAATTGGAAATAAAAGTAAAAACAAGATTTAATACTCTTGAAAGAGAAGCTCAAGGAAAGAAAATTCTTAGATATGTTACATCTGAATAAATCAATTATAAGACACATTCTGATTTTTAAGATGTAAAAATGGAAAAAAAGTGCATCTTATATTCGAAGCAACCCGTAATCTATACGATTGGCCCAGATTTTAGCATAATCTAGGCTTAATGTTACAGAAAATAACAATTTCACCAACGAAATACAGTTCAGAACAGTAAATGCTATGTTGTCAATGCCGAACAGAAAATAACAATTTCACCAACGAAATACAGTTCAGAACAGCAAAGTGACAACAGTAAATGCTATGTTGTCAATGCCGAACAGAAAATAACAATGTCACTAGTGATGTGGGCCGGGTATATACCCAGCGGGTAGGGTAAATAAAAATGGGTATTTACCTGGGTATTTACCCGAGGCCAGGGTAAATACCCAAAATGAGGGTATTTATGACAAATAATGATTTAAATAGTATTTTAAGAAGTTCTGAGCATTTTCCATATTCTAATGGCTTTAATAAATGTAATTTAGAGAGTATAGGATGTGTTAAGCTTACTTAATTCATAAAAAATAGTCTTCAAAAATACACAGCGTACGGGTATTTATTATTTCTAAGTATATTAATATCTGTTATACAGATTCAATTATTTCAAACAGAATGCTTATGTTAAAGGCCTGTGCAATGAAAACACCACCATTTTGAAAGAAGAGCACAAGATTATTATTTTGAAAATTAAGTTATGCATTCTTACATTATGCAGGCTTTAATATAAATTCATATTTGTCTAAAATATGTAAATAATATAAACACACATTATTAAATTGGCATATTTGTATACCCTTGTTACTCAATTCTTACACTGTGTGTGTATAGGCTATTGCTATAAATATTTTACAATCAAAAATATCACGTGTAAAGAGTAAGTACAAGGTTTCTTTATTTAGGTTTATTAATATTATAGTCCAGGAGATAGCGTGCAAAAAAGCGTCTGACTAACATCAAACTAGAATTTTAAGTATAAGTAAATGTTTTGGTGCCTTTTAAGAATATGTGACAGCTAAATTCATTGGCGGGACATAGTTTGGTAATAGGCATTTGAAAAATTACAATCTGGTGGAGAGTGGCCATATCACGCTCTTTTTGGTGAACAATGCGATTTTCAAGATCCTGAGTACAAACTTAGTTAGTAGACCAAAAATCAAGTTGATAGTAGTCTGTCACTTAATAGGTAACTTCTTTGATTTGGAGTAGTCTATGTGACGAACTATCAACTTGATTTTTGGTCTACCAACTAATTTCTTACTCCAGGATCATAAAAATCACATTATCCATCATAAAGGGTGTGATATGGCCGCTCTCCACCGAATTGTCCCGCCAACGAACTTAGCCAACCACATATTTGTTTTTTTTTTTTAATTTTATTGTTTACAATGATGAAAGACAATTAGTCCAAACAAAATAGCCTTCCTGAAATAGTATAGTTAAAATATCACAGTCAATACAAAAATAATGAAGAGATGTACAAAAGTAATTAAAAACTTCTTAAATGTCACCAAAACATTTACTTACACAAATTTATAGCTTGATATTAGTTAAGACACTTTTTTCCTCGACTATTATTCTTATTGACGTTTATGGTTGATGGAACAAGGTGTCAATCGCAACTTATTCTATTATTCTTATTATTATTAATATCCATTCAATAATATTATTGAGACATACTATCACTTAATAACTACTTGAAATTTCATAATATATTTATTTACAATAAATAAGTTTGAAATTAAACTCATAGCAGTCGAACTTTAAAAATTATCATAAATACCTGGGTATTTACCTAAAATGGGTATTTACCCGGGTAAATACCCAGGGTATTTACCCGCAGTTTTAAATACCCGGGTATTTTACATCACTAAATGTCACCAACGAAATACAGCTCAGACCAGCAAAGTGGCAACAACAAATCTTAAGTTAAGTCAATGCCGAGCCAGAAGGCTTCAGAATGTTCGGGCAATTTCAGATGCGGAAATGAAATAAATTAATCTGGAAGATATAGAAGAAGACGAGGTAAGTATGAAGTTGGCTACTGCCAACCCCAAAGAGAACAGCATGGAATGGAAGCGATTTAGATCCTAAATTATGTATGTTAAAATAATAAACAGCAAGGGCAAGAGAAGAGGGAAACAAATAAAGAAAAAAAGAAACTTTAAAGTTTTACACATGCAATGCTTAAAGAAGTTAAGGTTTCTAACCCTACTACCAGTTTCACCCTGGACATGAACTATGAACAGTGACTTATTTATTTAGTTGGGTAAATCAATACCTCTACCGATAACTTTTATTTTATTAATCCCACCTGGTCACATCAGTTTTTTCAAATAGCATAATATACTTAAACTACAGTAATACTTCAACACAAAAAGAAATTGCAGAAAGTTTTTTCCTCAAATGAACTACCAGCTGGATATTAAAAGACAAAATTATGCTTTAAATAAAATATAAATAAACAAATAATAATTAAATAAATAAACAATTAATATTTAAACAATAAACAAATAATACAAGGAGGAAAATAACTCACCATCTCTGAAGCATCCTAAACGATACATTGTAGGCATTTTGATGACAAAGGCAAATACATCGTCAATAAAAGTATTGAGGCATTTGTACGTCATCATACGCCATGGGAGATGTGCAACTGATTTCAGCTTGTAGTTAATAAACAACTGAGGAGTCATGGTAATGAAACCTGAAACAAATAAAGAATTTAATATATTATTCTGTAGGTAAGCCTCCTTATTAAGTAATTTCTTTAATTTGTCCCTCTTATAGTTGTTTCAGAGTTTAAGTGTAGGTCGTTGAAGGGTTTTAAAACAGAACAGGTTTATACTTTCTTCAGTGTATAAAATTGGCTATATTTCACCTCTACGAGGCATAGACTTGTCTGAAAACATAATTTAAACTTTATACAAGTTTGGTCGGTAACATAATCTTACAAACAAATAAAACCTTGAATATACAGGTAAAAATATGAAAATTATAATAAATCAAGAAACCTACAGGGATTACGTTATTTACATTTTATAATAAAAATGTCAGAAACATCTAATTTATTTAGATTTGTTAATTATATGTAAATCCATCGACCCTTTTTTTAATTAAAATATCGCTGATTAAAACAATTTTATCACATAGCAACTTGAGGTAAACTAGGCCGAACCTACCTAATTTTATATTATAAATATCTAATTAAAAATATGAAATATATCCAATATTAAACACTGACAGTATACACCTGTTTAGTTTTACAACCCTTCAACGCCAAACACTAAAACTGAAAAACGTGTTATTTTATTCAAGCCATTTTTATCAGTAAGGCCCTCCTCACACGGAGCAACTCAAAACAAACTCAACTGGTTTCAAACTGAAATTGCCTAAGAGTTGACGCCAACTCAAAGCAAACCCAGTTTGTAAGTTAGAGTTGCTCTGTGTGTGGTGTCCCATTAAATTACTAAGGTTAAAACTCATAGCCAACTGGATGGTGATTTGAGTTTGAAATCAGTTTGCTTTGAGTTGCTCCGTGTGTGAGCAACACTCACATTTGAATAATAACTTCATCAAAATTCGTAATTATTAGAATCTAATTAATATTATATACCATAAAGTAGAAGCAAATACAATGAGTGTGTTATTTAAAAAATACTTTTAAAAAATATACTATACCAAAAGTAAGCAAGAATCCATAGATCATATTAAGCATCCATGAATACCAGCCTCTATGCTCCTGATATAAAAGTGAATATACAGCATATCCTGATAATAGAGGGAAAAGTACCCAGGAGAGATACTTAAATGCAAGCTGATCATATTCTCTGGTACTTGACTGAACATAGGAACCTTTATCCGCAAATTTTAACTTTGGAAATATTCCAAGTATTTTAGTACTCCTGTCTATACTAATATCTACTACCTGAAAACAGAAAATTTCAATAAAATAATAAAAATTTTAACAAAAACCATTAACTTATTTGAATTGGATTTTTATATCCAATTTAACTTAAAGGTTATCAACACCTGAACAATAAGAGCTTTAAATAATTACCTTGTTAATTTTCCATATTTCAATGGCAAGACTCACAAAACAAGATATCCTAACAATTGTATTTGTTTCATTGTCCAGTACATAGAGAAGAACAACAAGTGATTGAAACACGTTGAAAAAAACCAGTCTTACAGATAAACCTTCCAGGGACTTCCTTTCTTTCCAGAATTGAATATCTGAAAACATAATGTAAAAATTAAGATAATATATCTATTAAACTATAAATATATGCTAGCTCTGTTACTCAGGAATATGTTTTTAAGAGGAGAGATAACTGTCCTGGTTAATTATGTAGCCTCCCTTTAAAAATCATCACCTCAACTTTCATGGGAGCTTCACTGGAAAAGGTGGTTAGCTAGAGGTGATTTTCACCGTGAGGACACGTAATTAACCAGTACTGAGATAAACTTATGTTATGCTATATTAATACTTATAAACTTCTGTAATTTTGTTAATTGTTCTATCAATTATGTTTAATAAAATTATTATATACAAATATATATGTAGGTAAAAATATAGGTGTTAATTACTAACCATTTTTAAATGCAAGAAGTTCAAATACACTATGCAATATTGATACTATTATAGTAGCAGCCAATAAGTAAGGGGAAGTTTCAAGAAGGGTTTCTTTTAGTGAATCTTGGTCCTCATCAGGCTCTGATGTATCTTCTTGGAATATACTAGTGGTAAATTTCGATCTCATTGAATGAGCAGCATACATCTGCCATTTGAATAGAGATAGTGGCTGGTAAGTCAGTGATAAAGTTAATTCCCTATTAAACAAAAATTAAATTATTATAATTAAAACCAATTAAACAAGAAAAATTAAAAACAAAGCAGCTTGAGAAAGATACAGAAAGCCACCCAGAATTGCCATTTAATACGATAGTGTATTTCAATTACAGGGTATACAGGGCAACGTTGCTGAGCGCGCTTAACCAAAATTAACAATACCCAGTTATCACCATCTCTAATCTTTCTTATCATCAATGACGCATCCAAAATTTTATTACTTATTATATTTTATCCAGCTTACACCTTACAATATCCCAAAAAAGGGTGATTATCTGTACAGGCTAGCTTCTTATCACCAGGTGTACCAACAGACCGTGTTAGCTTCCTAATCAAATCCAGCAATCTTCAACAATAGAGAAATAATTATATATTGGCGAGATAAAGTTGTTTATATGGTATATATATTTATATACCAAAATTGTTTTTGGTTGTCACTCATTTAAAAATAAATTACCATTTCTTTTTTATTGTTTGTGTAAGTGTTGAAAACACGTCAGTTATAGGCAATTAGTTTAATGGTACATACCACTAATATGATAAACCTTAACCCTTCTTACATCTAATAAACTGTCAACCAATCATGTAACAATGAAGCTTTCTTTTTCTTAATTAGCCATCATGTATATTTACATAGTATAGCCAAAAGCCGTTACCGGCAGGCACAAGGGGCGTGAGGCATGCTTTCTTGAAACACTAACCATGTAAATGAAAAGTTGTGGGTATGCCCCTCACATCATAGGCAAGCGTGATGCACACACCCGTTTTGAGAAGTTGTAGAAAATAGCCGAAAGTGAGCAGGCAAGGGGCAATGATAACATTTACAGGGCAAAAGACTTCTGGTTAGAACAAATAAATCATTCGCACATAGTCCAGTAATGATCCACACATTCATATCCACCAAAAATCGAAATCGACCACTGCACAATACTCAATAAGGGGCTTGTTCATGGTTGGCTTCCCAAGATCAACTAAATATGTTTTCTAAACTTCAATCTGAGTCAACTGTCCACAACCAAGGACTGGTGGGGTCATTCCATTGTTTTTAAAATTAGACACTAGTGTTTATTATAAGGAAGGTAAAATCTAGATTGGTCTTGATGAGAGGACAATGATAGCTTTGAAATAATGGGCAAATTTACAGATTTTATTGAAACAGGTATATATATATATAAAAAAAAAAAATAAATAATAATAATAATAATGATAATAATAAAGTACTCACTCAACAGTGTTATTGATAGGTTGATAATCTCTATGAAGATTCCAAAAATCATTGAAATATAATATGGGCTTGTAGTAATCCCCTTTAGGTGAAAAATGAATAACTGAAAAGGGAAAAATATTTTTAAAAAAATGAATATGAAAGTAAAAAATATATAATATAAATTATTTATATAATGAATTAAACTCACATTCATTGAGAGGTGATGGAACAGTCCCTTCAACCCAATTGGTAAAGTCTGTAACGACATTCATGGTCATATTAGGATGCCAATGGGATAATATTTCTCTGTTAGTTTTCTCAGCTTTCTACGCAAAAAAAGACAGTTAAAATAAAAATTGTTTATAGGCAATGAAACAAAATGTGACAATAGAATTATTAGTAGAATTATTATTAGTAGAATTATTATTTATAAAAACTACTATATTATTTGTTATTACACATGCTTGTTTGTGAAGACGATATATTAACAGTATGGATAAGAACGTGTTCATTTTCTTTTATGACACTATAATTTTTTGTCAGGACAATTATACGAGGCCGTTCGGGAAGTAACCTCCGATTGACACTGTGCAGGAAGTAGTGGGAATACCTGCACCATTGCTGCACTGACGTTTGCAGCAGGTAAGTCTGCAGCTGTGGTCAATTAAAGGTCGTACGAGCACTTGTTTGGTTTTTATAGCATCTTGAAATGTGTTCTGCAATGGATAGCCCAGCCAAATGCAATTTGGTGCTTGGTAGATTTGTGGGCACCCATTGAAAACAAAACTTCGGTAACCTAACCTCTGTGTCACTACCTTGTATAAAACAGTCCTAGATTTCTATAGAAATTCATTAGAAAGCTCTGAAATTGTGAAACGTCAATTCTCACAAACTTTTTCATCAATTTTCTGGACAGGATCATTGTTGACTAATGATGGCCTACCACTTCTCACTTAATTATAAATGTTTTTCATCCACTTTTAAATAAACGAACCCATTCACGTACAACTCTTTTACTCATAGCACTTGATCCGTACACGGCATAAAGTTCTCAATGAATAGCTCCTGCTGAATACTGTATTGCCGTAAAAAGAAAAAACCTTATAATAGCTCGCACTTCGCATTTGGTGGGGTTTTCTAATGCAGCGCTAACTAACTTCGAAAATATCCCTACTTAATACAAAATATAACAAATAAATGGTTACCTCAATCTCCTCCAGAGACAGTTCTGATTCCCCAGTGAGCAAGTTTTGAGTTTTAACAAATTTCAATTTCTTGAATTTATTTATCAATTTCGAAGCATGGGCAACATTCATGCCGGTAAATTTTTCTTTTGTATTTTTCTTCGAAGTCTCTCTCTTAATTAAGTAAACATGCAAGTAAATTGATCCATTGTTCTTCAAATTCTAAAATAAGGAAATAATAACAATATTATTAATAAATATTCAGTAAAAAATATTTAATATTTATAAAAAAAAAATAAATAAAATTAATTACCTAATTTATTAATTTAATCATTATTATTATTTTAGAAATTTAAATATGCATAATAAATAAAGAAAGACCTACATAATTTTTAATGCAAAAACAAAAGAGCTAAATATGAATACTAATGCTTGGTTTAGAGATTAATGCTTGAGATTGATTTTAGAGAGTCATAAGCTAGACTGCATTCATATTTTTGTATCAACAAAGAATTAAACTTTTTTATTTAAGTGTTAACAAAATCATTAATGGAAGAACTATCATAGTTACGATATATACCAACAAGGAAGAGCAGCTAATTTTTAGAAACATAAAACAGAATTTTGAAATCATATTTTAAAAAAATGAATAAATAAATACTTAATAATAATAAAAAAGTTGAACCTCAGAAGGTTTAAAAGTAATCTCTCTCGTATAAGATCCATCTCCATTAAGACCGCTTTCCCAATCACCATAAATCAATCCTTTCTCAGACCATATTAACGAACTATTATCATCGTAATCCTTAAATATCTCATTCTCAGATAAATAAACATACAGATCCTGCAAATAAAACAAAGATATTAAAATAAAATTAAAATGTAATTGGGCACACAATTTAAAAAAAAAAAAAAATAATAAGATTAGTAAGATTGAGAAGTAAATATCAATGTTGAGAATAGATATTGAATAAAAAGGTGTTCTTTTCTGCTGTCACAGATGCAGAAAAGTTTAATGAATGTATCTAAGCATATAAATCCAGCGCAGTGCAAACCAATGTTTTTTTATTGTCAGCACATTAAACACAATTGTCTGCCACTTAATGTGGATTTATAATAAAGACAAGAAATTTCCATATTATGCATCCACACGTTTAGAAAAAACTTAAATCAAATTTGATTTTCAACTTTAATCTAGCCTCTGCTCTGGAACAAGGAATACCAGCTGTTTTAAAGTTATTACCACAGAATTGCTGTAAGTGGTGTACTTTAACTTGCCACCAATAAAATCACTGTATTTGGTATGATAATTTACAGGAGGAAAATACATCTGTTTCCCCTGGATATTAATGATTGAAAGTTTTTTCAGTGGTCTAAATCAATTAAGTAGTGATTTTTACTATGTTTTATTTAGCTGGATTTCTTTTCCAATTTATTGTATCTAACGGGAGGGAGGTGATATAGAAATAATAGGAGAGATACTTATAGATATTTCTTGATGGTAGTTTATTAAAAATAAGATACACCATAGCAAAGCACAGGAATCCAACAAGAGGCTTAATGTAAATAAAAAGATTTATCACATAGAAATGAACAATTTTCAGAGAAGAGCGAGCAACATGCATTTGAAGAGGTTCTCAACTCAAACAAGTTTTGTGTTCCAAACTGTTATTACAAATAAAAATTAAAGATGTTAGACCATCATAAAATTATAAGTGATATTAGGAGGGAGGGGAGCACTAAAGACCACACCTAAACTTACTACCCCATGTTGCCTAAAGATTTAATAGTTAATTGGATGAGGGAGTAAGATACTATGCATTTTAATTAGAAAAAAGGCTTTAAACTTATGTCACAAAGAAAACTTATGAATGCGTGTAAAACCTTTATTCTTAATAAAATTTGTGATTTTAGACATTCATATGACTTGTTAGGTCACATTTAGTTCCTCAACAAAGTGTCATATAAAATTACACAGTGAAAAAATACTAAAGTACCATTTATTTTAGAGTATAAGACAAGGTTTAAAGAACGACAAAATATCAAAGAATTTAGGTATGGACAACACTTTTTATTTATTATGTAAAAGAAATATATATTTTTAGATTTAGATACCTACTCAATTCTGAACTTTTGTGATAATTATTATTGTAAAATTGTTTTGTTGTTAATACTGCTATTTATTTATGGTTTTGAATGTTTTTGGCCTAATTAAAAATACAGTAAAACCTGGATAAAGTGACCACCGAAGGGACCGACCAAAAGTGGTCACCTTAGGCAGATGGTCACAATAAGCAGAAGAAAATGTACAGGAAAGTATGAAGGGGACCATGAAAAAGTGGTCACATTGACCAGGTGGTCAATATACACGGGTGGTCACTTTAGCAGGTTTTACTGTATTTATTTTTTATTTCTACAACTATTTTTTTACAGGGCATAATTTCTATACAGGCTAGAGGTGGGCAAATGAGACTTAAGTACGGCTCTAATTATTGAACTTTAAAATCCTTTTTCATTATTTCAGATCTTTTTCACGAATCTTGTGTAAGTGAAAAGTTCAAGTCATATATAGCTGCTTCAATAGTAGGTCTTCTATTTTATTGGTTAATAAAGTGTACAAATCGAACAAAATCCTAATACTATGTAACTATGGTGTAGCTCTTTATATTATTGAAAAAACCAGAGCTGGCACTGGTCTCATGGGTGTCCATCCCTGATATAGATGGTTAATGAAAAAAAAAAATAAATAAAATGCTAGTTATTATTGGCTTCAAAAGCCTGTTTTACCGGGCAAAAAAGAAAACACTGTTAACACAAACAAATATAAAAAATATTTATTTACCCATATGAGATCCTCTAATAAGTTTTTTTTTTAGGAAAAAAATTTAAAAAGGGTACAAAAATTCGTAAAAAACAAGGGGCAAACAAAAATAAACATTTGAACTTCTTCTAATGGAACAATTATGCTACTCCACACTTAAGTATCATGTTCCACCTCCCTCCCATATTACTGAAAAATAAATAAAATAAAACAAATATACCAATAACATATAATTAATAATGAACTAAAATTTAAGAAGCCTTGTGAGAAATCATTGGGAGCAATCTATAGGTCGTATATTCAATCATTCGTTTCACCATACTAATTTTATAAACAAGTTATTATGGAAAGTTCACTAAATTATATAATAAGTGTAGAATTAGAGATAAAATTATATATGTGTGTTCATTCATTAATTTGTAGTGACTAATTTAGTGAACACGTTCCGTCAAATATGTTATTAAATTTTATATAATATACAATCTCTACAAATTTTAATTTTAATAATTAAAATTACTTAAAATAGATTTCCATTCAGGCCCAGATAACTGGGCCAACTAGATATTTGCCCTGAAGGGGAGGTCCCAGAAAGGATGAAAAATTCACATTCAATAATAACTAGGAAGTGGGGGTGAGAGGAAGTACAAAATAAAAAATGAAAGGGAGCGACTCTATAGCAATGCTTTGCCTAAGGTGCAGAATACTCTAAAATTGGGCCAACCCCGCTAAAGACAATTTTCTTAAGTTTTTTGGTAATATTCATACTACGTTAAGATTAAATTTTAATTTAAATTAAATTATCATTATTATAAACTTCGGGAGACATACAGAGAAAAATAGACTCTAGCACCACTATGGAAGTATGATTACTACCAAAAACTTTAAAAAAAAATGAATTTCTAATTGATTGTACTAGATACAGGTACAAATTGAGTACTTTATAATTATAAGCGTTAATTCACAGTCTAGTTCTATTGCCGTGAATAATGGCATGTTAGACTAGTAGAAAATATTGAAAGCTTTTATTCGGGACTTTGAATTAACTCAGTTGGTAAGAGCGCCTGTAACAGATATATAGGAGGCCCGTGGTTCCGCAAGTCCCGGTGCTGGAGTCTATTTTTCTCTGTATGTCTCCTGTAGTTAATGATAATTATAATTTGATTTAAATTAAAATTTAATCTTACCGTAGTATGAATACTACCAAAAAAACTTTTAAAAAATTGAATAAAATATTCTTTAAATAATCCAAATTACAATTATCAATAACTACGGGAGACATACAGTATGTCTGTATGTCTCCCGTAGTTATTGATAATTGTAATTTGGATTATTTAAAATTTAATCTTTCCGTAGTAATAAAACTACCAAAAATTTAAAAATTGAATTTCTAATAGATGTACTAGGTACAGGTACTAATAAAGTACTTTACAATTATAAGCGTTAATTCTCGGTCTAGTTCTGTTGCCGTGAATATTTGGCTCTCTAGATTTGTAGGATAAGATTTAAAGCTTAGATTCGGGAATATGTATCAGTTACGACAGAGAAGAATCCATCTCCCGTATAGCTCAGATGGTAAGAGCACCTGTACGGTAAACAGAGGTCCCGTGGTTCGATTCCCGGTGCGGGGGTGTATTTTTCTCTGTATGTCTCCCGTAGTTATTGATAATTGTAATTTGGATTATTTAAAATTTAATCTTTTCGTAGTAATAAAACTACCAAAAATTTTAAAATTGAATAAAATATTCTTCTTCAATAGATATTAAGAGAAAAAAATATACCTATATATTTTTTTTAAATCTAATAAATTGCCTCTGTAATTTTTAATAGGTAATTAATATATTTTACATTTAAAATAAAAGAGCAGGTATTAGTGCACAGACCAATACATTCCGTAGTTTAATTATCACATATACTTTCATTATAGTACAACTAACAAGAACATTCAAATTAAAGTGATGATCAACACTATCTTGACCCACTTTCCTGACACTTTCAATCAATGATGTTTCATAATACATAATTATCTTTGAAGATCTTATTGTTCCTTTCCATCTTGTAATGTAACAAAACATTTAGGGGAGAGATTTGTTGAGACTTATTTTTCAAGATCTATTCACCAAATTCTACTGACTTCATAAACTATGGGGCATCATTGATAAGTCGAAATAATTATTATTGGTTATATGTAGAACCAATAACATATACGATGAAGAAATAAATAGATCTTTCGAGATAAAATAGTTTTTTTGTGATAAGACTGTTTTATTACTAAATGAATTATACTAGTATAATGTGTGCAAAACTTAAACTTAGAATAGCTTTAGATTACTATTGACAAACCTGCTAACACAGTATTGTAATGTTTCTTATCACTATTGTGACAAAGGGACATAAATTACTCTAGTGTATTTAAGTATTAATATTATTTTGTTTAGTAAAAAAAAAAGAAGGGGTATAATATCTTAAAATGTATCTCTGAATTTTGAAAAATAATCAAGTCAAAACAGTTTAGGGGGCTAGGATACTGTATTCTAAATGTTTGCCTAAATATTAGACAAAGAAGGAATAGGTTTACAAGTAAATAATGAATACTGTGCCAAACACCAAAAAAATCTTTCTTAACATATAATTATCAAATTTGTTAAAAAAGTTTTTATTTACTTTAAAATTCTGTTGTATTTTTACACTAAGAAATGCGACTCTACCCCTAATTTAAACTTATATAGTCGACCTTGAACTGAAATTGTATACTGAATTTTAGCCTCATTCTTTATAACGGCTATCTATTTAAAAAAAATAAGTAGATCCGAACCACACTTCGTATCATTAATCTGTGTACAAATATTTGAAGAAACAAAAAAAGCAGATATCTATAAACATATAGTTAAAGAACTAAACTTACAACTGTACTTTCATATTTTTTGAAAGCCGAAGTTACAAAAAAATAACCGTGTAAGTTCGAAGTTAATAGCTCACCATTAAAGTTCCATTTTCGAAGTAGTTAAAGGCCGGCAATTTCGCAGCGACAGCGCCTTTCGGATCAACAGGAGTAGCAGGTTTTCGAAAAAATGATGTAATAAAATAAATGAAAAGGCCTCTGATTATCAATCCTTTGGCAATCTCAAAAAACGACGTGCCACCTCTAGCTTGCTCCGCTCTAACATCATTTGCGGGCGCGGGTGTTTCCTAAAATATCATTATTAAAATAACGTTAGACACATTTAGTTTTTTGAATGCAAACTATTTTAAATATTTATTAGCAAGTAAAGAATACTGACTTGATTATCACTCTGGTGCGAGACTTGTCCGTTTGAGTTGGTACCCTCATCAGGAGTTTCGTTCTTCTCCGATGATTCAGCCATGGCAAACTATAGATGTATAAACTAACAAATAAATATCATTATCTTAAAAAGTAAACTGAAAAGGGCCTAAAAGTTACTTTAAATTAACGTGCTGATATTAATTGACCCCCAACTGAACTAGTGAATCGAAATTTTGGAATCGGAAAGGTTAAACAGCTGACGAAACCTCCACCAGTGTTGCCTAGTAATAAAATATTTACAGGTTAGGGTTAACTTTATTTCTCATTTCTATTTCAAGACATAACATCTAAACAATGGTCACGTATGATGTAACTAATTCATTGTTACAAGATACGTGATGACTAATGTAATTGATTTTTTTAATAAGTTTACTCAAATTAATGAGATATTAAAATTTAAATGATTGTTGCGCACCTATTTACTGAAACTTTGTTTACGGTAAAACTCCAGTTTAAAAAGTTAGACTGAAAAGATTATTTGTCATTACTTACACGTACTTGGTTTTTGTTTTCGCTTTTCTGTTTCTGCTTATACAGCATGTTTACATTTACAAACTTAATCAGTTTTATACGCACATATTATTTTAAAGCCACAAACACGAAGATATTAATTCTCCACCACGCCCTGTTCTCACCCGTATCCGTATCTGTTACCTGTGTATTCTCTTTTCTGATTCAAATCAAAGTATTTGAAAACTTAAATATCTCCATCAACCATCAACCGATAAATATAAATAAGGGCTCTAACCAATTTAATGTTTATTTAATTTGAACAGCTAAATTGCTGGCACATTATTTCGGCCTAGCAATTATTAAAAATATATGTGTGAGGCTCTCACGCAGAATGGACCCTAAGAAGTGAAACTTGCTCTAGAACGCATTGCTCTCTTTCATTTTTTACGAGTTTATTATTTTGGATTAAGAAATAGTTATGGGAAATTTAATTGGGGGAAAAATATATTGCTTCGCTAAGGCAAACACATTTATTCCTATAAAAATAAATGTTTGTTTTGATTTGCAGGTCTTTAAATAGATATTAACAACTTCCGTTACACTACTTCCACTTCCGTTTCATTACTTCAAATTCACCACCACCGCCGCTAAAGAAGTTTCACTTAAAAAACTAAATTTATAAAAGCATATTTATATTTTTCAACATAATATCCTTTAAGAATAATTTTCTTATTGCAATATTATTATTCTTATAGTAGCTCTGTTAAGCCTGTCCTGCCATTCTTTTGAGAGTAGTAAGTAGCGCTCCTTCAGTGTCGGAGGGCCATAGACAAGAGAGTAGGGCCACCTGTTTAAAGTTCTATTTTGATGCCGTAGCTGTGGTGGAACTAAAAACCGGGGGGTGCAGGGGGTCAGAGGAGGCACAAAATTTTTGAATACTCTGACAAAAAGAATATTAAGTTTTGTTCATGTTTTTCATTGGACTATTCCATAGGACCATAGTATTTAGTTATTTTATCTCCATTATTAATCAAAATAAAACAATTCTTTGCATTCTTTTTTTTTTTTTTTTTTTTTTTTAGCTGAATTTCAACTGATAAATTTAAACTTTAGTACTTTCTGTCCGATCTTGACGGTGGATACATACAATGCAATATGGTTGGTCAAATTACTTGGGTACTTAGATAACTCAAGTACTGATAAACACAGGCAAATTATCCAAAAATGAATTAGCGGAGAGGTCTGTAATTTTGTACGTAATAGGTAAAGCAGGAGTTGAAGTGGTTGAATGACCGATTCTGATTAAATACATAACTTTAAAGATGAATGTGGCGAAAAAATGAACAATATTGATACAAGGGTAATAAAAATAAACTAACAACAATAGATTATTGTATACATGATTTATATATTTATAACAGGGAATGTATTTCTTGTTTTTATACACATAAGAAGAAGGAGGTTTTGTATACATGAGGTAAATCCTCCCCGGCACAGGCCGGCTAGATAAATGCTCTTCAACACTATCATTTAGACTAGATATTATAATACATAATTTTTTTTTTTAGTACATGAAGTAAATAAACTCATTTCTTTTTATCGAGACAGGTTTGAGGACTACGCAGAAAGCAATTACATTAAAATACTCTCTGAACTGGCAACCTGCCCTCATACACATTAAACTATATGTACTACAGGTACACATTCATTAATATATAATTCCAACTAATAAAATCTGCTTCAGTTACTTGACAATTACACGATGTAAACATTTATAAATAATTTACACACAGAACAACATCTTGAGGTTCAACCTTCGGTCCTACTCGATAAATGCAAATATATATCTCTAAATATCTGTAAGAAAATATAATTAACACTGTTTAATTTCAATCAGTTTACATTTTACCATAAAGACTTTATAATTTTTTTGTTTTTTAAAATAATCCTAGTATACTTCTTTGTATATACATCTGTTTTTTTGAACCCCGAGCAAGCATATATACTTTTTTTAAAGGTAACAAAACAAAATTGAAGGGGGGTCTTTTTATATATATATATATATATTTATTTTTTTGCACTACATGAATATATATAAAGCTACACAATTCTCTTTTTTTCAAATACATATACACATACATTATATTACATAAGAACAAATATTGATGTTTACCATTTTTATTTTTAGTGTATGTTAAATTGTAATACTTTAAATAATTAGAATTGTATTGTCAATGTTTTAAAAAAATTATATTTATACAAATTAAAATGTTTCTGCAATATTTGCAGGCTTACAAGCTTTTATGAACTATGAATCACTAATATTTTTTTTTTCTCTGATGCCAAAAGTCGGACCTTTATTTGATCCCCAATGTTTAATTTTTAGACGATTGACCTCTAAATAATATTACACACATTTCTTAGTTTAACACATTAATACAAGAGACTGTAAACAGTTTAATAAATGGTTTAAAAGTAGAATCAATTCAACATTTATTTCGTTATGTTTAAAAAATATGTTCAGGTTTAGAAATCTTAAGACAAATTATATAATACATTGTCATATATAAAATATAACTTGCTACTTATAAAAATTGGAGTTTTAATTTAGCATTTCATATTAATACAGAATTTCAAAGAATCATAGAATTTTTATATTTTTACTATTTTCTTCGAGACCCATTTTAAATAAAACAAAAGTATTGGAAAATAAATTATATTTAAATAAAAAAAAGTATATTTTACGAAAAAAGCATATAAAATTAGAAAGGTATTAGAACCAAAATAGACACAATTTGGACGAGAGTTCACAGAATTCTCGTAATTATGAACTAAAATGAGTGTTATAAAACTGTTATGTGGCAAAGCACCAGGTTTGTTTGTCCAGTTTTAAAGTTTTACAGTAGAGAAAATTTAAAGTTCAATCTTTTGCAAAAACTATATCTTGACATAAATTGTCACCATCTGTACCACTTTCGGAACTAAATGGTCTAGAGTAGTAAACACTATAAAACCACATAATGGAAACCTAATTAAACTTGCATACATTAAATTAATTTATTTCCAGTAGACAGAAAAAGTTATGATTTTGGATTAGTTTAAAGGAACTAAAGAATGTCTTTTCTAGCCTGAACTCAAAACTAGGGAGAAATAGAAGGATTGCCAACTTAATTATTTCATAAATAGTAGATAATGAATGGCTAATGTACACCTTGTTTATAACCTTCTAGTTGAGTTTTATTGTAATTCTTCTCTTATATCTGCTATTACAAGTACTAAAAATTATTGTTTTTTATTAAAATTATTAATAAAGACTGTGTAATGGATAAAAATGTGTATTTTCTCCCTACTGGAAAAAAAATATTGTATGTACCTCGGGAGTAAAGTGCCATTATTTCCCTAGCGATAATTATCTCCCTCGGCTTCGCCTCAGGATTTAGGGACCATGGTTCCTTTGGCTTTGCCTCAAGGACCAACTTTTTTGCTCAGGGAATAATGGTTAACTTTACTCCCTAGGTGCATAAATAACTATTATATCTCCTTAAAAAAAGGGATCATATGATGATATTTCGATATCATTTAGTAAAGGATGTTTCATTAATACATTGGGTTTTCCACAATACAATGCTTATATTGTTGTAAATGCATCATTAATATACTCGATATTTTTATTTTAAACTGCACGATTTTTGATAAATTATCGGTTCTATGGCTTTACTTTATTATGTTAAATCTTACTTTAAGATTTTTTTAAATTTTCACCACCTTAAAATTAAAAATGTTCCCGTTATATTATATTTTCACCACAAACTACAAGGTTCTCCTACTTATTTTAGTAGGTTTTCCAGCATTCTTGTTCAATTTCCACCTTTTACTAAGTGAAGATTAGTTATATTACTGACATAATCACTAGGATTAGTTTATTATATTAGTTTGCTAATTACTTTAACAAGTTAGGTTTACTTACATTCTTAATAAGTTTATTTCCTGCTCTTTTCCTTCAACCACTGAATGTGTATTCACCTACCTTATTAAGTAGATTTAAGTAATTTTCTTTAAATTGGTAACTACATACCACATAAAGTTTGTCCCCTCTCCTAATTTTGTTTTGATTTTGCTATCTCTTTTACATCTTGATCAACACAGTATGCTATTACTGGATAGAAGGATCAGCCCTTAAAACATCTATTTTATGCAGTAATCAGTGAGAAACATGTCTGACCTCTTTGATATAAGAATAATTGAAGAGCATTTCACCCATTTTTTTTAAATGCCTGTCATGTAGATGGAGTTTTAATTATTGCGCTTGTGCCATCCAAGGATCCTAGATGAGCAACAAGGGAGGGTTTAAAAAATTTAATATAAAAATTTGTAGTAATGGCTGATATTATGTTTTGTTAAAAAAAACAGCACTTAGAATCGAAAAAAATAAATTTCGAGTTTGTTTTTATAAAAACCTAATGTATTGTGCAACTCCCCACAAGTTGCCGAGGCCAATCAGATTGCACTATATTTTAGCAATGGATGACAAGATGTTAGATCATCAGTATTATGAGAATGATTCCTTGTCAATCTATGACAGTAAAAATGGTGGACTTAAAAAAGGTTGAAAAAAAAAAAACATTTTTCCAGATTACCAGCTCATTTTCTACCGGAGTGACTTCTTTGTAAATTATGGACTAAAAATGTTTGGAAAAACCAATGTACTTAAAGATTACTAGCTCATATTCTACTAGAGTGACAGACTGACAAAGGGTCTATTTATTAATCTGAAACAAACTTCTGTTTTGACATTTAAATCATTGTATACAATTAAATTAAATGTAAAAAAAAAATATAATAAAAACAATTTATAAAACGATAATAAGAAATTAGCATAAACAAATATTAAAAACAAAATGTTTGTATATTAATAGTAAGAAAAACAAACAAAAGTTAATGAGAGAGAGAGAAAGAGATAAGTCTTATATCAAACATATTTTATAATTAATACTTTTTACAATTGTTTGGTCTATGTCTGCAAGAAAAAACACAACAAATAATAATTTTATTTGTTAATTTGTGCAAAAAAACACACAATACTCTTATTATAAGAAACAGAAATTCTGATATGAAATGAAAAGTGTAAGAAATATATATATTGGAGGATCACTTGAGTACAAAAAAATAAGGTATTTAATTTTTAATAATAACAGTGTTTCAGAGAGCTCATATTAGACAAATAAAAAACTAATTATATATA
>KZ651039.1:1311163-1335920 GCA_001010745.2 Gerris buenoi
TTTTTTTTTTATTTATTTATTTATTTATTTTTTTTATAAGATTTAAATTTGTGAATGTTGTTGTGAATGTGTGAAAGGTATCAATTTGAAGTTTGTTCTGCTAACAATATAATATTAACTAAAATAAATTTGATTGTACAAAAAGCAAAAGTTAAGTAAAGTAAATAATCTCAAGAAAAGCACAAGTACCAAAATCCATGGTACAATGGTATGGTTTATATAATAGAAGAGATTACACAGATTATGAATGCTTGTTTAAAGATTAGGTGTATTTAATCTACTATTGATAAATAAGTAATATTGTAACGCAGTTTAATCCTGCCCGCCTTAATATCAAGCTGAAAAAATTTCTCATTGCAAAACAAGTAATTTTTTAATTTGGCTCAGAATTAGGTGTTAAGTGCTAAATATTCGTCATAAAACAGGTGGACGGATTAGTCATTTACAGACATTTATTGACATAATAAATATTGACTCGACCTTAATTCTATTTTGAAGCAATCGGCGTTTAATGAGATTGAAATTAATGCGACAGAGAAATATCAATTATGTTCTACAAAATTGATTGAGTTGTAAAAATTTGATTTTATTCCATTTTAAAAATTACAGGTATCATCCAGGTTCATTGGTATAGGAATAAAAAATATATTTTTGTTTAATGAGACAAAAAAAGCTCCTAGTTAGTTCATGGAGTATATTATACAATACAAGAGAATTAAAAAATAAATACATCAATAAAAATAGCAACAATTAATAGCTTGCAATAAAAACATAGAAAATATAGATTAGAATTAACTAATTCTTACTGGATAAATAAAGAATATTTTATCGTAAGTACTCATTCAATTTTTTAAAACGAATACATATTAAACTAATTATAACAAATAAACATTCATTACAGATTTGACTAAAAAAAAGAAACTCCATGAACTGTAAAACATAGCCGAATCGGGCTAAAAACAAATATAAAAAAAGTAAAAGATATTCAATAATCATTCATAAATATCACAATAAAATAGAATAATTTAAAAATAAACAAAACAAATAGAAGAAAAATAATTTAAAATAAGCTTAAAAATACATAATGAAAACAAATTCATATAAAAAAATAGAATAAATAACAAAAGTGATAAAAATCACAAACAAAAGGAATGGGTAAATTAACAGTTCATTGTTGTTATCACAGAAAAAGAGAAAAATTATTTGGCTTGGAATGCAATTATTGACTCAACTGAACATTTCAATAATTTCCGCGTATTTACCTGAAGAGATATTTTCATTTATTACTTAAAGTTACTTAGGTGACAATTAAACGGTCATAATTAAATAAGATTTACTTGAGTTTGATAGTTTTCAGATAAGAATGTTGCACTGGAGTACACTTATAAGCTCATAGTAATTAATACCTTTATATTAATACGCTCAGTTAAGCTAGCGTCACTGTGCTTAATTTTATATTTAGAAAAAAGTAAATTAATCTATCTGAAGACCAACAAATCAAAACGAACATTTATTTTTATTAGAATAAAAATGGGAATGCTTTAGCTTAGCAATAACAAATCATTTCAAGGTGGGACATTGCTCCCGGGATACTACTCCATTATATTAATACAACTTCCCAACATTGGCCATCTGGTCATCCTAAACAATCTACTGTATTATAATGTTTAATTTCATTCAGGACAATTTTTTTATGAAAATCAGAATAAAATTTATAAAAATAAGTTAATCTGGGTATTCAACTTCATGAGGCTATCTCAGGAGTAACGGCAAGTTGGATTTTAGACTAAGATCAAAGTTCATTTCACTGTATGGTCAGGTTAAAAGCGCCTGCCTCAAGCTCCCTTCAACAAGAGAACCTAAAATGTATGGCTTGCATAGTGGATACCAAGTTTATCAAGTTATTAATATTTGTTCAATAAATTGAAAACAATTTTTCCCCCTACTTCAGACCACGATATAAGTAATTTATATCAAAACAAGATATAAGTAATATATCACTTCCAGATATAAATCAGCTAAATTGATGGATTTTCATTTGTATTCATTATAATGCTTTTTATTTTTTATACTACACAAGCCATGTGTAGACAGGAAACATTTGCCAATAAACAAAATTGAATGAATTTGTATCATATGCATATACAGTCGGACCTCCATATTACAAAAAATTTGCTATGTACAAATTTTGTTGTAAAATGTAGTTTTTTTTTAGAGATAAAAAAAGTGAGTGGTCCTGAAATAGGAAGATTTTTATCCCGTACCATTTTTACTCTTCATACTTAGAATCTCTAGATTTTTAAAAAAAAAAAAAATCTCCACTTGTTTCGAATATTTTACAATGGAATCCTGGTTTTTTAAAATTACATATTTACGGGGATACTTCTCTGATCTTCATTTCTTTATCTACGACTTTGTATAAATTAATTATTTTGAAAGTTGTCCATTGAGTACATTATGCTGTAAAAAAAGTCAAGAGCTTCATAAATGTTTGAGGTAGAATACAAAAAAATGATTTGAGTGCTAGTGCAAGAAACTCTTAAAAATTGTTTAAAGAAATTAAAGGAATGAAAAATCACCGCCAATATTATAATTCAAAGAAAGTTTGTCGGTCAGATCTTTATCCTTATTTCTATGAATTCTCTGTGTGTATAGATTTGCTATATTCTAGAGTAATTAATTTCATTCTATAGAAACACTTATACATTGAGAATTCGTGGGATATAAAAAAAAAAAAAATTGTTACATAGAGATTTCCGCTGTATAGAAGTTCGTTAAAAGGAGGTCGTATATATAAATAAATTATCATTCAGTCCATACACTTGTATAATGTAAATCCTTTTTTTAATTTCAAAGCTTTAATGAAACATATGTGTAAAATTATTTACCTCCAGCAGGGAGAAAAAGTGAACTTCCCTCCCTAGTTTAAAGAAAAATAAGGGAATCATGAATTTTCATGATTCTCTCCAGTGTTGCCCTAGATAAAGCACAAGTAAATAAGGTTGCTGCTACTACACATTTCATTTACTAACTTTTGATTGATGTCTAAATCTATAATCTCATCTTCACACATGTCATGTAACCTTCACAACGGTTGCCATACTGATTCATCAGTAAAGCAAACAAACAATTTAAAAGTGAAATAATCATTTCTAAATGTAGATAAACTAATCCATATGTTGGTTCACTCCCGACCAACTTCATCTCTCAGGGTGCAATCACTTACTTTACTCCCTTGGTGCCTAAATAATTATGTAGATAACTTTTATTTATGGTTTTCAGGCAGACAAATCTCATAATAATAAAGATAATTATTACACATATGTCTAAGGAAGAACTCTTTACTTCAAACTTTACCAAGGAAATTATTTTTTTTAAAAGAAATATAAATTTAAATTGAATTTAAGTTAATATTATTAACAGAGAACCAACACAAGGCAACAGGAAATCACAGGAAATTTAAATCAGGGATCCCAAAAAACTTATAAAATGAATTAATAAATGTTCAGTAGAGTCATTAAAACAAGGTGGTAAATTGAGACCAATGAGTAGCAGCTTTTATGACATTGCTGATGGTTATAAACAACACAGAAAACAAATACATATAAATTTAAAATTAAATGATAAAGGCTCTAACAATTTGATTGCCGATAAAATTGTAATGTCGATGAGCCAATTTCACGATACATGATTGATCTATGAAATCCAGACATATAACACATTAATATTGTTTGTACCATTTAAATTACATTCCCCTCTAATATTCATAAATAACCCTTTTTTTTATCGAACACAACAATTATTATTTTTGTAGGGGAAAAATACCTTTTTCCAACAAAAAAAAAAGCTTGTACTTCCAAGAAATAATGGCCGGGATTCACCTGTATTTACTTGAAACTAGATCAATACATTTCATTTACTATGATTTAATTGAAGATTTACAAATCTCCATAAGAAGGACAACAATTAAATAACAACAAACAATAATTCTGGGAACATAGTAAAAAAGCACGGCTGGACTGATAATAATTAACAATTAAAAATGTCCCCTACTGGTAATGTAGCAAGTGACAAAAAATCAACAACAAACACCAATGTCAGTAGTGAAGATGAGTGAATGAAGCAGATTTTAAGCTACAATACTATTTAAGTACAAGACAGTTTAGTAAAGGAGGGGAATTCATGTTACAAATATTAAGCAATACTTAGTATAATACAATCTTATCAATATTGTGTAATTAATTAATAATTAAATGTTAATATTAATGTATTATTTTTGTTTATTATCAGTCTGGAAATTCATTAGATAAATCTGTAAATCCATTTGATAAAGCAGACAAATATATTACAATCTCCAAAAACTAATTGTCTTTTTTTTTTTTTTAAATATAATACATATATTCGTTTTTTTTTTTAAAAATACATTGATAACTCTTTAACTCTCTTATTATTCATAAGAAATATTAAGAAGTTATGAGGCTGTAAAAAAAATGTCTGTGCGTTGAGATTTGACTACCCTCCGGTATATAGAAAGCCAAAGATTTGCTTTTAAAATATCTTGGCTTTACGATTGGTATTCGTCTCTTTGAATTAAAAGGACAACTCTGTCCACTTTATATTTAAACAGAGATTCATATAAATAATTTCACAAAGAGGAGATATTGTCTAGGAGGGAAGTGTTAAGACAACATAATATTCCATCGTTGTAGAGTGTAGAAGGTTTAAACCTTGTTTCTATTCTCTTGTGTCTGACTATGTAGGAACACATGACAACTCTGACATACCCTTACCGGCTTTAGTATTCGTAGTCGAGAAATTTCAGATTCAAATCTGCTACATCTGTAAACAATATGATAACGGCAATTAATACATTTCATAAGCCGAGAAGATAAACAAGACATTTAAGATTTGAGAGAAAATATAAAAACTGTGTTTATAACCTTACCAACATCATGAAATTCTTCCATCAACCTTAATTCCACAACCTTAATCTGTCTTATAATTAACAAGCACTTCTCTAGTTGGAAATCACCTACTACTATAGGCATTTTAACAATCTACAGTCTTTTTACAATTAGTATCAACTTTTGACACTCAGATTGGCCAACCTAAATGAGGAAATAAATATAACCACTAGGCCTGTGGAGGGGTGGACCCAATGACATTTTTATTTGCCTAGTCAGCCCGACATTCTTGAATTCAAAATCCAGTGCTGTCATTCGCTCTTCTCCACAATATTTCTATTTTACACACAGTAACAAGTTTATACTGATTGCAAAAGAGTATAAGGTTTATTAAGGAGGACGTGGAGTCAATCATAGAAACAATTAGAAGATTCTCAAGTATGTGAATCATACATGACATCTTCATGTATGTTGAAGAGTAGAACATTGATTGATTTGAACAACTGACAAACCTGACTATTGGAGAGACAAACTATGTACTATCATAGTAATTCTCCTCTAGGTCGAAGGTTGCTTGAAAAAGAGAAATCTGGACCCAACACTACTACAAAAGGAAACCCCCAAGATAATGGTGTTTTGGAAGAGGTTTAGTACAATACAACTTATTTCTTTTGTTGTCAGTTCAGTTTTTAATGCTCAGAGAACACAAGTATAATTCTCAACATTCCTCAAAACAACCCAGAAGTGAAAGCAATTATTAAATTTCATATTCATTAAAAATTGGTAGTCACAAAAGAACAAAAAAAAAAAAAAAAAAAAAAAAAAAAAAAAAAAAAAAGTAAGGCGGGCTTCATGTAAGTACGTGAGGCGATAATCTCCGGATTATGTACGATTAAGTTGTCTAAATGTTCCTAGCTATAGCAGTTTATAAATTTAAAAATGCCAAAGGACTGAACCTTAATAGTACATTACGCCTCGAGTGAGGAAAGTAGCATGTTGCATGCGAGTATGGAGTTTGCACCCGAGTGAGAGCGAGGGTAGAAAAACCACATGAGCAATGCAAAATGCCATTTTCACACGAGTTGCGTACTGTACTTTATCTTCGATTGTTGGTTGGAGTGTTTTTGGTTGATTTTAAAACACAGATTTCTGCAAACACTTTTCAAAGAGAAAGAAATGCCCTATTTTTTACTGAATTCATCATTACCTATTTGAGCCAAGAACCAAAAATAACCTTCTAAAAATATAACTAAACTTAAGCATAAATTACTTAGATGGATAATTACTTAGAGCAGAAGAGAAGTCCGCAATTTCTGCAGTGATGCCTTCTTTCATATAGGCTGAATCTAACCTGACAGGCAGTGCAAGCCTCAGCACCATCATCTTTCAACCAGTGATCAGCTCTACCCGCTCCATCTGCTACAGTCCAGGAAAACACTCTGCCTCTAGCATCTCCCACATACACTGTTCTCTGATCCCTAATATAGAAATAATGAATAAATTATATTAATAGTTAATAAACAAATATAAATTAAACAATTTTACGCAAATTAATATTAATTTTTACTGACCTGGATACAGCAAGTGCAGTTATAGAGGCTGGTTCAGTATTATCCTTCCGGTCATAGGCCGTATGCATAGTCAATTTACTTCTGAATACTAACTGTCTCTGCCACTTGAATCCTAAACAAATTTATAAAAATAATTAAGAATATAGCAATACATTTAATTAGAAACAGTTATAGATCAAGACAAAACAGTGGTTGAAAATTACTGCAATCAGCCAAGATTATTTAGTAATTAATAGGACATCATATGATAGAGTACTTTATCCAACAAAACTATTAAAAGAAGTCGGAAGGGCATTTTTCTATTTAGAAGTGTGAAGAACTAACATCTAAAATATCTTAAACCTCTCTGATTGTAATGCAATTTGAATAGTAGGTCATAATTAGCCCATTGTTGGTTGCATATAAGTTTCAACTTTCTGTGCTCATTTGATTCTCTTCCACATACACTATTCTCTTATCCCTGATATAGAACAACATACATTGATTTACACCTGTATCTTCAAAAGCCCTCATATGATTTTTATGAAATTTGGATGGTTTATTGAAAGTAGCCTGCAGATAGGCTCAGAATTGTCACTCCATCTTGGGTTGTAAAAGCATAAGATCTATAAAGTACGTGACAAGATAAGATTTAAGAAAGCTATGTGCTACACTAATTGGAAGACTATTTTTACTCATCCATCAATGTATAATCGTTAGTAGAATTGAATCCTGACTATAGCTGGGTAAAATATGAATGTTGAAGGATAAACACATTACCTTGTCTAAGGGACTGATGTCGTGGCTGGTCTACTTCTTCACCATCCGAGCCAACTACAATGAAACTCTCTGTAAGCGAAGTTTCACTCTTAGAACTACGAAGTTTGCTGCCATCTTCAGGCAAGCTTAGACACTCCATACCTCCACACTCTGATTTCCGCAACTAAAAAGTATAAAAAATGAACTAGAGACACATTGTTGATGATTGTCACAGTTTAACACAATTTAAAACTTAAACGATTTGTTTTCTAATGGAGGCACCCATGGAATCAAATTTATAATAATTAATTTAAATAAAGGGTAAAAATGAAGGAAAAAACTATAATAATTTGATAAAAAAAAAACATAATATACAGTGTTTTTTTTCTGAATCTTATAAAAATCTACATGTAGCTATAAATTGAGTTTAATTTTTAAAATGGGATTAGAATTTTCTATTAGCAAAGATAAAATATATTGTATAAAAAAACAAAACATAATAACAGAATAATAGGCCTTTCTTCCAAAAAAAAGACATTAATTAATTACTTCAAGGAACATCCATACAAAATTTGAAGAAGATCAAACAACTCATTTTGTTGTGACAAACACATTTGCAGAAAGAAGAACAAAATGCCTAACGGTTAAGTCTATGAAACAGAACTCACTCCTCTCGGACAAAACTAAACTAATTTTAGAATCCTTCCCAGGGCCGAATATGAATGAAATAAGGTTTAATTATTAAAAATAATTATAAAATTACATTTTTAAATTATGTTGCAGACTAAATAAAACACGCACATGCTTGCCAAATGAGGCAAGCATTGCACTTCTAATATGTTATTATTTCTTAAACAGGAAAAAATAATGTTACTATGTTAATAACTACCAAAGGGTTCTTTGCAGATGATCTCCTCCTTCTGACAACTGGAGTGGGTGGGTCTGGAGGGTCTTCTCCGCTAGTACTCCGCTTGATGCTACCTTCATCTCCGCTAGTGTTAGGTTTTGGGTTCTGTTCATCCCCACTAATGTGCTTTGAAGCATCTCCATTCTGTTCATCTCCACTACATTTTTCTTTCTCTTCAGGTTGACAATCAGGTTCTTTTCTTTTCTTATCTGAATCTTTGTCATCACCTTCTCCACCTGAGAGGCTGCTTTCTGAACCACTTTTGGCTATCAGTCCTGCAAATTAAATATTAATTAAGATATAAAAACAGATTACGAACATCTATAATGATTCAAGTTTTTCTCACTAACATTTTAAGGACTTGATGTAAATTCGCCTATTCTTATCAAAAACTATAAATTTATGATTAGACATCCAAAAATCTGATGCTTTAATTAATATTTTTTTTACTTCTCATGATATGTCAACTCAAAATAAATGTAACCAATTTCTTTTTCTCAAACTTTTTCCCCCTCTACTTAAGTGTGCTGCAATGGCAGAACATATCTTTGTGAAATAATCCAAAACCAGTGGTGTCGCCAATGTTTTGAATAGAATCCGAAGTGTGGCTAGAGTGCCACACAACCTCTAATGATGTTTTAGTGCAGTGTATTTACTGTTACGAGTTCAAGTAACTTTTAACATAAATGTAATTATTACCTTTTGTATTACAATAAATTGATTTTATAGTACACATTTATGAGTCTAAAGACTAGACTCAATGTTAAGAGGAAAATAAGATTGCAATTCCACAAAAGGCTTAAGGCTAACTAGCCAATGTTAAAGACGGGAGTCTAGCGCCACCAGACACAATCTTGAAAGTGTTAAACAATTTTTTGTTTTTACATGACTTGAAATGATTGTACCTTGTTCTGGATCAACTGCTAGTTCAGCTGAGATGCTCATCTGTTTTGCAAGTTCTTTTTTGACTCGAGATTTTCTCTCTTCTGAGTAACGACTTCTTAGTCTAGAATTAGTTTCTCTGGGAGAGTCAATAGGGGATGAAGTAGGAACAGTTGACTCCTCCTTTGGCACTTGTACGTAGTCCATTGACCACATCTAAAACATGTAATAAATATTTATATTGATTGCTTAATACGGTAGAGTCTCTATAGTCCAACACAGCACCAGTTCAGCCTCCTCTTGCCATATGTAAGATAAGATAACTAAAAGAGGAACTAACTGGGAAACAAGGGTAAAACAGCAAACCATCAGTTGTTTGTTTGTTTTGCGTCTACACAAAAAAATAACAATAGTAGTTCTGGTTTAGACAAATGAAAATACAAAGATTGTAGATTTAAAAGTTTATAAAACATATTCACTTCTAATTACTATAATTTTTAACATTAAGGGAATAAAACTACTACAAAATCTCAGTAACATAGGATTTAGATTAAATACCCTGACTACTCCATCAGTTGATCCCGTCAGAATCACATTATGTGTATCCCACTCCCTACACTCTGAGAATGCAACGCAAAGGATTTGCTGCATTCTATCTGCACTTCCAACGCATGTGTTTACTCTGCATAGCTCTTCTCCATTAATACTCCAAATGTGGAGCCAAGTTCCACCACATGTTGCTATGTCACCCTAAAAATTTAATTTTCCAAATTAGTGAAATCGTTAAAAATAATAATACAGTAGAACCTTGACAAGAAGTGTCTCAAGGGGTGTCTCAAGGGCTCTTGTTATCGAAATGCTCTTTTTGTTGAGGGTCGTGTTATCAAGGTTATTTTGGCTATCAGTCGGGTTAAAATGCACTTGTAATTGAGGTTTTCGTGTTATTGAGGGTCGTGTAAGCGAGGTTCTACTGTAGCATATAGCTTAATATAAACAATTAATGATAAGAAAATCTATATGTGATGCTATACCGTAAGGTGGTTGATAGAGACAGCAGCAATTGGAGCTGTGTGAGAGAGTAGTTGTCTTACGAAGGTCCTTCTAGACAGATCCCAGAGAATAGCAGTCTGATCTTTTGATCCTGATACTATGACATTATAAGCAGAACTAGCAGCAAGACAAGTTACTGCTTCTCGGTGACCAACTAGTGTCTCCACAACACTAAGGCCTTTTTTCCTATATTCCCATATGGTCACAACCTAGAAATAAAAATATTCATATTTTTTTTATTTTATTTTTTTAACAAAAACAACATAACATAATCAATATTACACAACAAATAAGCTGCAGAATTGGTAGTTACACAGCATAACATGAAGCAAACATAAACTTGGTTGAGGAGGTTTCACAAATTCCTCTTGAAGCCTGGATGATTGAGGTTCTATTGTACATAAATTTATATACAGTAGAGTCCCGCTAATCTGAACTAATTGGGACTGAACCCAGTTCAGATTAGCGAAAATTCGGATTAGGCGGATTTTTGTAAATTAACGTAGGAAAAGCTACAATTTCTGAATGGGGAAAAAAATGGAAGTAAGATTTGCACTAGCTCAAGAAGTGAAAAGACCATTGAAAAACGTAGTAAGACGACTGTTTCATCTTACGATAAAGTAGACGAAGCGCTTTTCCTATGATTTTCTCAAGAAAGACTGAAAGGAATCCCTATCACTGGCCCTCTAATCCAAGAAAAAGCTCTTCAATTAAACAACCTCATGGATGGTGACGCATCATTTAGAGCAAAAACCTGTTCGGATTAGGCGGATTTTCGGATTAGCGGGGTTCGGATTAGCGGGACTCTACTATATAGTGTGTCCCCGGATCGACACATGAATAGGTGAAAAAGACTAACATTTTTTTAATTGAAATTTCATCTTCTGGGGTTCAGCCCTGCTTGAGTGAAGACTAATTTATGTCATTATTTTGGTTTCAAAAAAATCAAGTGTGTCTTGGAAATTTACAAAAAAAAGTTATTTTTCCTACTATGTATTTAAGTATTTTTTGCTCTAGGAGATACGACAAAATATTATTTAAAAAAGTTTTTCAGAAAGAAAAATTGAGAAAGAATAATTTTTTTTTAAACCCTCGGCCCACTTTAATATTATTTATCATTTTTATTTAATTGTTGTAGGATAATGAAAATTTCGTTAGGAAAAGTTCTTACAAAATTGATAAATTATGCAAGTGCAAAAAAGTTCTAGTTTACTTTCATTCATCAGTTAAGACATTTAGACAATAATTATAAGAAATAAGAATAATGACAATGAAAAAACACAAATGATTCACTATTAAATTTAATTTCATACTAACATAATACTATTCCCAGTGGTATTTTTATATCCAGTGGAAAACACTACTAAAATTATTATTTTAACTATTTTTAGCAGCATAGTAGGGAATATATGGAATGAAAAAATACAACATTTCAAAGTAGGCGGAGGGTTTTAAAATGTTGTATTCTAACTCAGTTTTTCTTTCTGAACAACTTTTTGTCGTATAATAACATTTTGTCGTATCTCCTAGAGAAAAAGCATTTAATTAGTGAAACTTTTTTGTAAATTTCCAAGGCATATTTGAAATTTCAAAACTAAAATAATGACATAAATTAAGTCTCCATTCAAGCAGAGCAGAACCCCAAGAAGATGAAATTTCAATTCAAAAAATTTTAGTCTTTTTCATCTATTCTGTACAACCTACACTGTATTTATACTTGAAGTGAAACAAATTCAAAACGAAGAACTTTTACAAAGAGACTATGTTAAAAAAAAAAAAAAAAAAAAATACTGAAAGTATACTTACAGAAGAAGTGCCTGCAGTAATTATAATATTAGAAGATGGGCAGACACAGGCAGTAACTTCGCCTGTGGTATGCGCTACAGATTCACAGGTTGCTATAGCTCTATCACTATCATAATTACCAACACGAAGTGTATGATCAGCAAAACCCCATGCAATATACCGACTCCAACCAGGAGGCATAAGCACTTTGTTTTGCTCAACAGCAAGTACACTTCTTTCAAATTGTAACACTTCTCCTACTGGTCCTTTTAATTCTAAACACAAATAAATTTAATTTAAAAAAATATCATTATAATTTCAAATTTTAAAGAAAAAAGAGCTTATTATAAGAACAAATAGCTGCCCCAACTGTATGATTCCATTTTTTCCAGTTTGTTTCCAACAATCCAACCAACCATTATTCAGGATTCATTTTTTTGTTCAAATCTAAAGCCTTCTCTTGAATGATCTCTTTGGATCACTCTTTTCTCTCATTCTAGAGAAAAACATAAAAATAATTACTTTTTTTCTAACATTGAACTTCTGACCCATTTCGTTTCTCTTGATTAGCAACTGAAGACTTTTTAAATCTTAAACTTTTGTTCAATTTAATGAACAAATTAGAAAAAAACTCTACTAACAAAAATAAATAAAGATTTTTTTTAAACTGATGGTGGTAGTGTGAGTTTGAGAATGGTTTAGCTGGGATTTAGTTTTCCAGAGAACTGATATTTTGGTTGGGACATAGTACACTGAAGGCTTAGCAAAATTACCCGTGACAGCGTTAAGCTGTACTTAACGTGAATAATGAGAAAATTAACATGTATTTTAGATTTCAACTAAATCAGTACAACTTATTTCAAGTTATCATTTGTTACTCGTGTAAACATTACCAAAAGACAAACAGACAGACAAGGTCAAGAAGTGAGCATATGCCTATCATAATACTATATATCTTCAACATAACTTCTATTAAGTAAACTATTTTTATAGTTGGAGTACAAGGAATCTTAAATAAACAATTAAATAATAAAAATCAGGAATGGTGGATGCAATTCTTTCTAACCTTTAATAGGATGTAGGGAAGGTCTCAAACTATCCAAGTTGTGGTAGAATATTCTGTCAGGAGCCAGTGGTAGAGGGGGTCCTGTCAGAGAACTGGGATCTAGAACAGAGATCCTCTGCCCCATTTTCTTACAGGGATGTGCTTTTTTAAATAGTTGCTTTGGGATTTGACCGAAGTTGTTAATGAAGCCAATTGTAGCATTCTTCTTCAGCGGATCCTCAATACTGTAAACAATAATATAATCATAAAATTGGATGTGGGACATAAAATTGGGTCTAGAAATTTTTCCTCACCAAAACGTAAACATATAAATGACACCCAACTAGACAACCAATGAAATAAATAATATTTTACATTTAAAAATGTAAAATAACTTATTCCTATATCAAAATAATGTACCCATTTAAAAAAATTTAAATTAAATTTAAAACACATAACTTTTGAAGTATTTGATTGATTTTAATCGGGCTTAATTATGGTTATCAGTTTCTATCAATATAGTCCAGTAAAATTAGGCAAAAAAAGGGTGTTCCTTCGGAATAATTTTAAGCCACGATTTTTTTTCACAGAGAGCTTTTTTATGTCATTGCAAATAATACCTGAAAAGTCCCCAACTTTTTTATGTACGCTTCCCTCTTTTTTAGAGGGGGGGACGAGGGGGGTAAAATTTAAAGGACTTTAGCTAACCAAGTGGGGTATCATTTTCTATGCACTTTTTTTTACGCTGAATCGATTAAAACAAGAATCAAGTCGATGCAACCTATAGTTTGGAAGATATAAGAGGTTTTATGTATAAAAAACTCAAATATTTTAATGTAATAACTTAATAAGACACGCATTTTTTTATCCAATTGGAAACTTTTAGGAAGGTCCCTGGAGAAAAAATCGAAAATTAATTTCTAGTGCTAACCCTAGGAGGTATACATTAAAGTATTTTATTTTCTTTATACATAAAACCCCTTATATCTTCCAAACTGTAGGTCGTATCGACTTGAATCTTTTTTTAATCGATTCAGCATAAAGAAATGCATAGAAAATGATACCCCACTTGCTTAGCTAAAGTCCTTTAAATTGTACCCCCCCCCCCCCCCCCCCCCTCTAAAAAAGAGGGAAGCGTACATAAAGTTAGCACATCTATAATTTATTTAATAAACAAATATGAAACTGCAACCAAATCGTAGAAACTTCTGTACAAACAGGTTTTTTTATTTACCCCCCCCCCCCTCCCCCTCNCAGACACTTTTTTGCACGCTATCTCCTGGACTAATAATTTAATTATAAATAATTTATTTGTGATACTAATATGATATTTATTCAATATTTACAGTTGCTTATAGCTAAAGAATTAACTTGTGTACAAAATTCTAGCTTAATGTTACTCAGACACTTTTTTGCACGCTATCTCCTGGACTAATAATTTAATTATAAATAATTTATTTGTGATACTAATATGATATTTATTCAATATTTACAGTTGCTTATAGCTAAAGAATTAACTTGTGTACAAAATTCTAGCTTAATGTTACTCAGACACTTTTTTGCACGCTATCTCCTGGACTAATAATTTAATTATAAATAATTTATTTGTGATACTAATATGATATTTATTCAATATTTACAGTTGCTTATAGCTAAAGAATTAACTTGTGTACAAAATTCTAGCTTAATGTTACTCAGACACTTTTTTGCACGCTATCTCCTGGACTAATAATTTAATTATAAATAATTTATTTGTGATACTAATATGATATTTATTCAATATTTACAGTTGCTTATAGCTAAAGAATTAACTTGTGTACAAAATTCTAGCTTAATGTTACTCAGACACTTTTTTGCACGCTATCTCCTGGACTAATAATTTAATTATAAATAATTTATTTGTGATACTAATATGATATTTATTCAATATTTACAGTTGCTTATAGCTAAAGAATTAACTTGTGTACAAAATTCTAGCTTAATGTTACTCAGACACTTTTTTGCACGCTATCTCCTGGACTAATAATTTAATTATAAATAATTTATTTGTGATACTAATATGATATTTATTCAATATTTACAGTTGCTTATAGCTAAAGAATTAACTTGTGTACAAAATTCTAGCTTAATGTTACTCAGACACTTTTTTGCACGCTATCTCCTGGACTAATAATTTAATTATAAATAATTTATTTGTGATACTAATATGATATTTATTCAATATTTACAGTTGCTTATAGCTAAAGAATTAACTTGTGTACAAAATTCTAGCTTAATGTTACTCAGACACTTTTTTGCACGCTATCTCCTGGACTAATAATTTAATTATAAATAATTTATTTGTGATACTAATATGATATTTATTCAATTTATGATAACATTCTATGGAATAACTAAGAAGTAGTGAGGAGTGTCAAAATTGTTTTACCTGTATATATCTACATTGCCCTCGTAGAAGAGGTGATGGAAGACATTAACTGCCTCTATGGCAGGCTGGCCCTGTTGCTTATAGCCGAAGATAAGATCTATCCAATGATGAAGATTCTGACTAACATAGTCTGACTCTAGTGCTTCTCTGTGCAGCCTAATAAATTCTCTAGGGTCAGATTTGGCCCAAGGAGGAAGCACAACATCTCCCAACTCAACTCCGTTCTGTTTGCAACCTGAACATTTTAAATTGTTTAAATCACTCTTAAATAATCTCTTTCTTAAATGATATTCAGTTACTTCTAATAGGGCTCTTAAATCCTTATTTTTTTGCCTTGAATTATACACAATCCATGACAAAAAAAAGGGCTATTGCACAGTACTCAAGTTCTAAGCCTCAGAAGTGGTAAAGAACTGTAGAGAAAATAAATGGAAAAAGCTTTAACAAGAGTCGTATTAAAAGTAAGTTACACTAATTTTTTAAATTCACATGTGATCATATCTACATAGAAACTTTAGTCTGGGTGTATTAGAAGCGCAGAATTACACAATAAACAACAAAGTGGCGCCCCTCCTCTCCTGCAATCTGAATGTTTTGATGATGCCCGAAGGGTCATTGACACTGATCAGCACCTTACCCTTGACCCTTTGGAGTGCTGCTCATTGATTACCTGTATCGCTATTTTGAGGTGTTGGGAAACCAAAGAAGGGCGATACAAAACAAGAGGAAGGGGAAGTTGAGTTTAACAATAATGATCGTCCATGTGCTGAGACTCAAGCCCTGCTTCAACAGTTTCAATGGCATGTTTTTGGTCACACACCCTATTCCCTGACCTTGCACAACTTTTATCTTTTCCCAAAGCTGAAGAAACATATTGTGAGGCAGACGTTTTGAGAATGGTGATGTATTGAAACAAGAAGTGGAAAGATGGCTAGATAGTTTAGTGGGAGAGTGGTTGTGACACGGATTAAAAGAAACTGTTAAAACACTACAAAATGTATTGAGGTTCAAGGCGACTATGTAGAAAAATAACTATTGGGTGTACCTTTCAAAATATATCCTTTTTTTTAATTTTTGAATGATTTTTTTTTTTAAAAACATGTAACTTACTATTGAGAAGCCCCTTGTAAATGCAGTTTACTTAACCCAATCTCATCTTAATTGGCCTAATAATAATAACACAACATGTATGAATAATTATATATTTACCTAGATCAAAATTATTGGCATTGTTAAGGAACTCTGGTAAATAGAAGAATTCAGGTACTAATTCCTTAACATCAGCCATATTGTGTTTGGAAGCAGACAGCCATGCTTCTTTAATGCTGTGAAACATCCTGTCAGCCAAGTCAAAATGTCCTCCCTAAAACAAATGTTTAATAACAATTAAAAAAGGTTTACCTATAATTTAGGAAAAAAAAATTCCTCTGCTCTAACAAAAGAATTATCCTAAGGGAGGAGGAATATTATTGGGTCATCTCATAATGAAATTATTATTATTAAAAATAAAAATTGCAATACATCAATACAATGAAAAATCTTGATACTTCAAAATAAAATTAGAGTATAAAGAATAGTTGGTTACCTGAAGCCTGAGAAAGTGCTGCGTGAAGGGTTCCATTCTAACAAGGTATGAGCAGACTATCATGGCAGATGAATAGTGGGTACCATAGTGATATGGTGGCGTCTCACCATGTGGATCATCCCATTCCCTATACCTAGAAACAAAATAAAACAAATTTTCATCAGAGTTAGTAAAGTGGTTTGGACCATGAAAATGTATTGCATTTTCATCAGTGAGTTTTCACAGTTTGCTCGGGACTTTAAAAGAAGTAGCAAAAAACATAGAATATATATATTGTACTAATAAGAATATTGTGATCAATACCTCTTTTTGAACTGGAGGAGTCGGTCATTGGTCTGTGCCCCCATGGGTTTTGTAAAATCTCTGAATGTACTAGGCCTAGTTAAGTCTAGTCTTTCAGAGTCATAGTCTGCTAGAATCCAAGGGAATACTGGATACTGCATCAGATCATTGTAACTACGCCCAGCCAGAGTGTTAAGATGCATCAGGTACTGGAAGTTTGTTATTTCACCTCTCTACAAAATAAAAATTAAAGTGTAAACATAGAGGATCCAACAACTCAACGAGTTTAATATTAAACAATACATAACAAAATATCTTTCTTTTTTTCCACAGCTTTTTTATAGCAATAGAAATAAGTCTTATCCTAAAAACTATTGGTAAAGGTTTGAAGAAGATATTTAAAAAGCTAACAAATACAAAGTACAAATTTATAAATCTATCAAACTACATAAAGAAGAGTGCCTATGTATGTGTATCATTTATACAAATTTACAGTTTCATTCCAATCATGTTGAAAATTTGCACACTTGACCTTCAAAATAAAAGGAAGGTCACTGTCTACATGAGATTTCAAATTTAAATTTTGGTACACAGGGTGATCAGGGGTACAAAAAGTCAAAGTAATGTATACCCTTAACTTTTCATTTAAGGGAAAAATGCTTTTAAATTAATAATTAGCAAATTTCCCTCATTTTAGTATTTTTTTTTTTTTTTTTAAACTTTTTTTGACAAAAACATCCACAGGCCATTCTGTATACTTAAAACTATTCTAAAAACATCCAATACCTCAAAACCATTCTGTATTCTTGATAAAGTAAACAGTTTCGTTTCAATGCGGAATTTTTTAATAATTCCTTCCTTATGCTGAATCTAGAGTGGGTTAGCTTTGGCACGAGTCAAATCAAGTTCTATATTATCCTTACATTTCCCAAAGTTTTTTTTTTGAGAAGTCTTTAAGTGAATCAAATTTATGAATATGTTAATTCGTAAATTAAAATAAAAATGTAATCAATCTTATAAAACACTCTGGTGCAAAGAACTGATACCCTGCTAGTAATTAAATACTAATAAAATAAAAGTTCAATTTCACGTTGAAAATAACTTAATAAAAATTCCAAAATAATTATCTCCAAATACATACAACCCATCTAAGAGTGACAGATGTCTCGCCCATAAGACTCGAGAGAATGCTTGCAGCTTGTTCCACATTAGCTGTTCTTTTCTGGCCAGCAACAGACTGTTGTGCAGAATCAGATATACCAGTTGCAAATGCCATGAACCTCTGGTATACTTTGTTCCGTATCTTCCGAGGGAATGCAAGAAGATAGTTTCTACCATCACCAAGAAACACTTCTAGAGCCATCGGTTGAAGCAAGTATCGTCTCTTATGCACTTCTCTGTAAAAACACAAATTATTTTACAGTTAAAAAGATATCCTTTAAACTATGAAGAGGAATAAGGGAAGTTAAAATATAAAGTTTTTATAAAAATATGATTATTAAGTATATAATAACATCATTTGGATTATGCTTACAAATCATCATAAGGGTTTTGGGTGAGGATACTACCTTCTTATTTAATAATAATATTAATATTAATTAATTGGACTATTAATAATTTCTGTAATTAAAAATGAAAACAATAGAAAAAAAATCAAAATTGTATTTTATTCACCTGATATCTTCATAGCTAAACTTGGAGCAATGTCTCTTATTGGTGGTTGTTGTGGGTCCTTGAGCAGGTAATATGGGTTCATACAAATCCTCAGGTACAGAATCAATATCCCTTATTTCCCTGGACTTGAGAAGTGTGAAGCCATCCACTATGTACAAGTGTTCTTTACCAAACAGTAGCAGACCCTCCATTGTATCCAAGCCTTGTATACGAGCACACCGGAACATATGACTGATCTAAAAATTCAAACAAACTTATTATGAGACATGAGAGTTAGAAAACTTAGTTGGGGGTTTCATACCAATTATTTATCCTATTACAGTAACAGAAAAAAGGTGACAAAATATAGCCAGTTCAACAAACTAATGAGTTGACTTCAATACATTTACCCATAAATTACCCAACAAAGGAAATATTGAACACAAAGGGACAACTACAAACAACTTACGAATAAAAATTAGCTTTGATAACTATATATGAAAATTATTATAATTTTTTGTATCTTTAAAAATGGGGTCTGATATAGAGAGGTTCTATTGGATTAATATTATTAATGTACAGGGTGGAGTGCGGCAGACGTATGAATTTGAAAATGTAATAAAACAGAATGTTACAAAATATTTTTTTTTTAATTTTTTCCTGATTTAATAACATGGGAAATTTAAATTTACCTAGATTTAAATAAAGTATCGGATAAGTGGTTCCCCTCACACTCCAAACACTGATTAGGCCTTTTTTTGAAGTTGTTGTGCACTCTTTCGAGCATTTCCACAAGAATTTCGGTGCGAATGTTGTTCTTGAGGGCTTCCAGGGTTCTGGGACGATCGCTGTACACCAAGGATTTAAGGTATCCCCATAGAAAAAAAAATCACAAGGAGCCAAATCAGGCGATCTTGCTGGCCAGTTTGAATCGTCTCTTAAAGAGATGAGACGCCTTGGAAATCTGTCTTGCAAAAAGTATAGTAAACCCTTGATGTGTGGGCTGATTATAGCGACTGAACCCACGTGGAACATAAACTACCCGTCCGTCTCTTTCAAAATACCCTACTCTCAACCGTCTAGGACCAATAGGAAGGGTAGCAATCCTCTCTTCAAATTCATACGTCTGCCGTGCTCCACCCTGTATTTACCTTTTCTTGAAAAGATATTGGTGTTCATATTTTTTAAAAATTTGAATTACAAATAAGTATTAGAAAAGTTTTAAATTTGTAAGTCAAGATAAGAGGAACATTTCTGTATGTAGGCCTTCTAGCCTTTATTAAATCCATCTTTGACAATGTGAAATATGAGTAGAAGGATATTTTGTTTTTAGGCAGAAGCTATAAGGTGTGACTTTATATCATCTCAAGAGGAATATTTTCTTACAAATAGGCGATCCTCCTCTTACACCAACACAAAGATTCAGATTTAATAGGTGTTTTATAGGTGATTTTGCAGGCAAAGCTGGCAGAACGAAATTCATTTTTTATGCAGTGGTGTGCGATAACCTTTGTGAGATTAAATTCACCCTTGATTAAACAATAGTAATTTATTACGCTAAATAATAAAATAAATAGCATCCAAACAACGATATTATTCTTAATAATGGAATGATTGATCTATTAAACAGTCATATCAAATTGTATAAAGGCTTTGTAAACGTAACTATTCAGGCATTTAATCTAATCCCTTGTCCTATCTAATAATAAGAAACAGCCGCTGAATTATAGCATGAGTCCTCAGAGAATGCAGGGTGAAGGCTAGTATATACATAAATGTAATGATAAAAAATATAAATAATGAATTTGCCTTTTCATTTTGCTCGAGAATCCTTAGAATGGTTTGATTATCAGGTCCCGATTCCTCATCGTTAGCAGTATTCTCAGTTTCATTATCTTCTTGACCATCGTCTGGCTCTGAGATGGACCTCTTGACCGCTCTTCTGATAGCACATTGAGTCAAGTCCAGACCTGGAATCAAAATATTGAAACCGTTAAATTAATAATCTTTCTTACAGAATTCTATTGTTGAATGTAAACATTAACACACACTCATTCTTGATATTAAAAACATGAAATATTTTTTTTAATAATTTGAAAAATATAGAAAAAAATATATTTTTTAAAAAAAAACACCATGTTGAGGTTCCTCTTCTTCATCCTCATCTCTGCTATTCTCATCGGGAAGTTTAGATGATACAACACTGATCTCTTTCTCACAACTAATCTGGGTTTTGAATTTGTGAAAATAATCTTTACTGTCCCAACTAGTAGCCACTTTGTACTTAAGTGACTTCTGAAAAATAAAGAAAAAAATAAAATTATAGATACAAGAAAAGAAAAATAGTAACTAAAATAATTACCACCAAGTTTAAGAAAGAAGATAAATAAATTGTTAGCTCTGTCGAAATAGAGTATCCTTATTTTTATAAATGTATGCAATTAACATGCCTTCATTAATTAATTATCAAATTTAAAATAAATAAAATAACCAAAAAGAGGAGGATGGTTACATTATCTCCAGATTCAAGTTCAGGTCTGTAGGGATAATGAAGATAGAAAAGGTCGTTTCTCATCATTTTCTTTCTCATACGACATGGACCTTCGGTCATGTCCAGCATCCACTTATCCAACCTAAAAAATATTGAATTCTTGTATAATACAGTCACTGAATAATCCAACTCAAAAAGAGTTTCTTAGCCAGAGCTAGTAGGTAAAAATTATGAAAAATGGTCGCTCCAGGGCAGCAAAAATAAGGTAATGTTAGGAAAGCAGGAAATGATTATTCCATTTTTAGATTTAATATTCTTTAGACAGAAAAAAACACGAACAGAATAAAAATTATATTGATTTTTAGGAGCTGTATCAGTTGGTTCAACAAGACATCGTCAGTTGTAATTTTTAATGAACTGGAAATAAAACCACACTCAAGTAAGCCATACACATTTTTGAAATTTTGATAATCTTTAAGTCTATTAAGGTTAAATAAAGAGGTACTACTTTACACTATTCTTAAAATTAGTATTGTTTTTTGACACTCAGATTGGCCAACCTATGTGAGGGAAAAAATAAAATCCCACAGGCCACCAGGCCTGTGGGAGAGGGAAATGCATAATTTGTTTGTCAACAAAAGAAGGTTATTTTACTAGTTCAACAAATCACGATCTTTTTCCTGATTTTGCCACTTGGATTTTCACTTCTTATTTACGAATATGTTTTGAAATTTAATGAAAGAGTTAATTTCCTTTATAGAATCAAGATATTTAATGTCGGTAATGAAAAGTGTAGGCTTAAAACTACTTAGACGAAGAATTAATTTACCTGACAGATGTTGAATTGTAATGAAAGAAAGTTTAAGAACCTTTGTTAATTCAGTTGAAGTTTACATTTTAATCTATCAATATTTGAGTACAGTGTGAAAGAAGTAGTTATTATTTTTCGGTAAATAAACAATAAACTCTATTATTGTTATATAACATGGAAAACGATAACGATTACTGAGTTGATTAATTTTCTGTCTAAGTCTTACTTCGTCAGAATAACTTAACAAATTGAAATGACGGGTAGTTACAAACAAAACTCAAAAACCAGTATAATATTTAGTGTATTATAATTATAATTAAATAACATAAAAAGTGAATAATATGTAAAAGTGAATTCAAGCGGTGGCATGGAGGTTATAAAGTCTCTTGGAACGGTTACCCTTAGGTCGGCGTCCCTCCACTAGACATTTTTATTTGCCTAGTTGGCCCGACCTTCTAAAATTCAAAATCCAACGCTCTCATTGGCTCCTTCTCTATTTTCCTGCGCTGTCAAAAAACAATACTAATTTTAAGAATAGTGTAGATTGCTAATCCCCTTTGTTGTTTTCAAATAAAAATTACTTTGACTAAATAACTATTAAGAAAAAGGGATGTTCAGTCCAATGTACTTTGGAACAAAGAAATATCCCACTTCCGTTTTGATTAGGGGAGCAACAGTCTAAAGAAGAAAATTCCGTACAAGTTCTATAGATTATTACTCCCCAGTGTTTTCTTTTTTATAAGAAGAGTAACAATGCAAAGAAGAGCTGATAAAGGGAGGTGGGCTACTCGATGCTCTGCTCCAATATGATACGGAAGGTAATATTTTGTCACAGTCAATTCATTGAATTCAAAAGGTATAAACTAGGGGTATACTGCATCTTAAAGACTAAGAAAGCTTTAAAATTATTGTTTGCTCAAGCAATGGCAGTGCAGTGACAAAACCTTACTAGTCTGAAGTACATTTCTTTTAATACAGATGAGAGTTAAGATTTTGTTTCAAATTCAAATGGTCCTACAAAGGTTTGTGGGGATCACTCCACATTATGAAACAACAAATTGCTTTTCTGAATTATAATATAAATTACAAACCTAGAGGGTAGCTGAGCACCCCATATCGCTCTTTCTCTGGTAAGCTGAGCTTCTGTCTGGTTCCACTCATCTAGAACATACTTCTCAAGGCAAAGCTGTGTCATAGCATGTTGTTTTGCTTGCATTTCAACTAGTTCTCTTACGAGGCTAGTTTGCCCTGCAACACTTGCCAACATCTCCGTTTCGCTTGAAGATACCTGACTCTTCATCCTGACAGAATCTTCCTTACGAACCTTGGACCGGCTGGCCAGCCTACTTAGTCCTCCAGTTACCTTCTGGATTTTCTACAAGAATAGAATAATAATGCATTCAGATATATTATATTTGTTTAGTATCTTTGGTTAAAATTGTATTTATTTTTAAATATACATACAGATTGTATCTGGTTGTGCATTTCCCATGGGTTTTTGTAAGAAGCCTTCCTCTCCAGATCTAAATATGTCATCCACATTTTAGTAGCAATGTCATAAAGCTGGTCCCTAAGACTACATAGATCTGGTGCTTTACTGCTACCCACTGTAGTTTTAAACACCTGTAAACAAAACCATGTTTTATGTTAATTAACATCTTATTAACATGTATATGTTAATCAAACATTAGTAAAATAAAGAATTTTATTTAACTCAACTTCGCCACCAAATTTCACACTCGTTTAACAGGTGAGCCTAACCATTCGCCTACACCGATCCCCTACGCATAATAGCAAGCAATTCTAATTCATTTTGCTGCACTCATGAATCGATTTAGTATAAACAAACTCATACCTCTTCAATAGCAGGTTTCTTGCAGACATAGAGCTCCTCCCACACTCTCCTAGCAGCTACAGAAATAAGATTCTGTCCTTGTCTGGAAGTCAATTCTTCATTTTCTTCACTTGATGGATTGATGTGCCATGTCGTTTTGGTATTAACATCCAATCTGTTAATGCATTTGTACTATTATACATTATCTTTAATTATTTCAAGTCGAACAAAAAAAAGTGTGATAGGTAATATCAAAATTAATAAAATAATTGATACAATTGTTTAACCACTATCAACTCTTAGTATTATTGAGCAAGTCAAGCTTGCAATTCAAACATTGTGGATATAGTGTTCCACACATAAATGAGAATATATTTGTGACTTGATAATGCTTTTTTCTTTATGTTAATTAAATAAACCAACTTTTAATAAAGTTTTTGCACAAGAAAAAAATCTTTCCATGTTTATGCAACACCTTATACTATTAATTTTTTTTAAAAAATCCTTTAAACATCAAAATTTATCTTTTTTTACTAGTCTTATATTACTTTGCTTTGTAAGTTTCATCGCACACCTATTACCCCAATTTTGCACCACTTCCCGTCATTCAATCTTTTCCAAATTTTGCACACAGAAACAACTAAGGTGAAGAATACAGAAACCAAAATAATAATATTAAAAAACAAAATGGCGTCAAATTTCTTTGCTTTTTAAGTTTCATCGCACACCTATTACCCAAATTTTGAACCACTTCCCGCCATTCAATCTTCTCCAAATTTTGCACATAGAAA
>KZ651039.1:1340700-1363614 GCA_001010745.2 Gerris buenoi
ATATATATATATACACATTTAGTATTTTAAGCACACAGACTCTACTCCCGTTAAAACAATTCGAACATGGCTGTAATCAACAATGGGTTTGTTCCAACCAAGCATTGTACTGTCCATGGGATCATCACGGGCAGGCAACACCTCATCTTGACTTTTTAATATCTTTCTCTTGAATTATAAAACTCTGTTTAACTAGGTCTACAAGGTCAATTAGTTCTAAATGTTTGATACGTTCTATAGGTCAGTCCCTGGGGTGATTGCAGCGGTGGACCAAGAACAAACAAAATTCCAGTTGTTTTATAGTTTATTGATCTATCGGTACTCTTTTACTTTGTTACCCACCAAAAAGTATTTATTTATTTATTATTATCCAAGAGAACTATTCTTTTGTACAAAATTTATTGGATTTAAGTTTACTTTGCCTTACTAGATAGTTAGACAAAGGGATATTGTCATTTTTATTTGGCCAAAACCAAAACCTTTGTATGCTAATAGTCCAGGAGATAGCGTGCAAAAAAATGTCTGACTAACATCAAGCTAGAATTTTGTATACAAGTCAATCTTTTAGAGCCTTTTAAGAATATGTGGTCGGCTAAGTTAGTCTGCGGGACATAGCTTGGCAATAGGCTTTTGAAAAAAACAAACCGGTGGAGAGCGGCCATGTCTTACAAATTATGGTGGACAATGTGATTTTCATGATCCAGAGTACAGAATTAGTTAGTGGACCGACAATCAAGTAGATGTTAGTTCGTCCCTTGATAGGCGACCATGTTGATTTTTAGTTATATTTAAATAACAAACCTATCAACTGTGAAAATAACCATGATGACACCAATGATAACCTTAATACGCACATTTATAGCCCCACAACTAAATTCGTCAGTATGCCTTTTATAAAAGGTTTATCTGATAAAGTTCAAAAACTTATGAACAAATTTGACTGCCCGGAAATCAAATTTGGTTATAAACCATTGAATAAAACAGGGCGATTATACCACAATTTGAAAGACAAGATCCCTTTCGAAAACACAGTTGGAGCGATCTATGAAATTCCGTGTGGCCAATGTGACAAAAGTTACATCGGAGAAAGTAGTCAGCTAATTATTAACCGTATTAAACAGCACCAATACGATGAAACGAAAGGCAATTCCAATACTGCTTTATCGGGTCACTCATTGGCCACGAACCACAGATTCAGGTTTGAAGACACCAAAGTAATTGGCATCGAAAATAATTCGAATCGAAGGAAAATGATTGAAGCCTTAAATATAGCTATTCGATCGGAATAGTCAGTCAACATTAAAACGGATGCTAGATCTCTGAATAAATTCTACAGTGGTATTTATACTAATATAAATCATAATTCCCGCCGTAGGACATCTTAATCGTTGCCGGTGTTAAGACAATTCCTGTGTTTTATTTTTACAATTAATTGTTTTTTTCCTTGTTATTAATTTCCCCTTGATATTAATTTTACTTGTAAATGTTTTAATTTAATTTGAATATCTGTAATTAATGTATTTAAAATTTGTTTTTATCATTGTTAAAGTGAGAACTGCGAGTCTGTGATATTGCCTGTGGATGATAATACCTTAAAGTCAAGCTTAGTTACCAGATAATTTTTTAATATCCGTTTAAATGTTAATTTTATCCATTTTTACTAGTCACCATTTGTTTTTATTGTTATTTTTTTATTTTGTTAATGTTATTTCGGAAGTTTCTGGTTTTGAGATGGCTGTAGTAAAGAGGAGAATATGATATGTATAAGAACTGATGTGACAATGGAACCACTGTGGTTTCAATTTTTAATAACATGTTAACGATCCTCACAATAGCTAATACAAGGTATGTGTTAAACTTAAGTAGATTCAGCTAAGAATTTGTTACGATTTTAGTTTATTGTCCTAATAAAATTATTATTTTGTAGGCTTGAAAATGGCAGGTAATGCCGAAACGTTGCCACTCTTTTAAAAATCTGAGTACGATTTTCTTACTACCCTAAAAGGATCCACAAATTACAAAAAAAAAAAAAGTGAAAATAACATCGACTTGATTTTTTTGTCTACTAATTCTGAACTCAGGATCATGAAAATCACACTGTCCACCCTAATTGGCGGGACATGGCCACTCTCCACCATTTTGTTTTTTTTCAAATGCCTATTGCCAAGCTATGTCCCGCAGACGAACTTAGCTGACTACATATTCTTAAAAGGCACTAAAAGATTAACTTGTATACAAAATTCTAGCTTAATGTTAGTAAGACACTTTTTTGTACGCTATCTCCTGGACTATAAGTTTTTTTTTTTTTTTTTTTTTGTTTTTTTTAAACTATCATACAAACTAAATCATGTAACTATCATGTAAAGAATTAAAAAAATGGGTATCATGTGAAGAATGTAAACAGGACATAGCTTGGCAATAGGCATATGAAAAAAAAATGGTGGAGAGCAGCCGTGTCCCGCCCATTTTGGTGGACAATTTCTGAGTACAAAATTAGTTAGTACATGAGAAATCAAGTTGATGTTATTTTTCCCTTGACAGAATAGTTATTCAAATATTACTCTAAATCAAAGAGGTCTTATCAAGTGACCAACTAACAAACTTGAATTTTGGATCATGAAAATCACATTTTCCACCAAACTTCGCCAACCACATATTCTTTAAATACACCAAAACATCTACTTATACACAAAATCCTAGCTTGATGTTAGTCAGACACTTTTTTGTACGCTATCTCCTGGACTATTAGGACTTTCTGTCTCTTTTTCGAAGAAAAATAGCAATCTATCACTGGTTCATAAATAAACAAACTAAGGCTGTCATCTGTCAGTTATTGAAAGCAAGTAATTTGGGTTAAAAAAAATGATGTAAGGGAAGGTGAGAAAAAAACCATGACAGCAAATTAACAAGGAAGAAGCCAGAATTAGCATGATTTCAAGTCAACCAGGATAATTATTTTAAAATGCACACCATATTCAACACTGTCACCAGATCGGTAAGCTTCCCTAGCTAAGAAAAAAGTACATTTATGCAGAAAATAATGCATTAAAATGGCATTTCTTTAGATTGTTACTCCCCTTTTTTTAGAATATAAATGACAAAAAATAACTATTAAGAGTAAGGGGTGTTTAGACCAATTTACTTTGGGAAAAAGGAATATCATACTTTTTAATAAAGGGGAGTAACAATCTAAAGAAGTGCCAACAAAATATTGTCCCACATTAGGAGTGGCCAGTTAATAATTATAGGTGTTCACTAGCAAAGGGTTTACATTACTAACAATTTTCATCTGCTAGATGTAACTCCTTTAAACTAACTAAACAAAATTCTCTAATTTGAACAGTACAGCTGTACAAGTAGTTCTAAAGTAAAAAAGTGCCAAGCCTTTTAAAAATGGTTTCTTGTGTATTCAAATTAGAATACCATCTTTCAAGACCTAAACGTAACTTGTATTGGGAGAACAGGGTTCTTCATATAAGTTGCAACCGAGCACTAACCTACCTACATCTTAACAGTTTTAGTAAATATGTCGTATCTGACCCACTTTGGCTAAATAACTATTAAGAAAAAGGGATGTTAAGTCTAATATAGATTGGGACAAAGGATCATCACACTTTTGTATATAAAAGTGAGGTATTCCTTTGTCCCAATGTACATTAGACTAAATATCCCTTTATCGTTGTAGTTATTTAGACAAAGTGGGTCAGATACGACATATTTACCTTAGTTTTTTTTTTTTTTAAAAAAAGAAAACTAGAATGGAATCAGTTACACATGCATACAATGTAACACATTATAGGAACCTAATACCTCAGGTGTAATTGTTACATCTACCGTTGGAAAAACATTCTTCAAGAACTTAACTTTATAGAGAAACTGTTCAACAGCTGGTATATTAACTTAACCTCAGTGCCGCCAGGCGGAGTATTAATGAACTAGTCTTATTATAACTATCTCATGGCCGTATTTCAATCTACTGAGTTTGACTTGTTTGAAGGCAAATCGCGAGTTTAAATTCGGCCGAGGAATATCCGAATAGCCATTGATTTTTTTTCTCAGTGTAAGACTAAGTGATTCACCTATATGCTATACATGTCCAGAAAAAGAAGAAAATTTAATTCACATCTTATTGGAACGTCCAAAGTATAAATACCAATGTAACAAATTAAACCAAGAACTTAAAATCCAAGAAAATCAAGATGAATAAGAAAATATCAAGACCATACTTTTCTCAAAAATAAAAAAATATTAATCTCACGTTAAAAGAAGTAAATAACACCTCTAAGCCTCAAATAACAATAAAAACAAATAAAATTAACTTAGAATTTTATTTTTACTAAAAATAACAAATATGCTGTTTCGACGCATTTATAAATAGAAGATTGGTTGAGCACAATTTATAGAAAGCCTTGGACAGATTATTAAGGTTCTCGCCACTGCTAGAATTAAATCATCGTCAGCGTACAATACTATTTGGTAAGTTAGACAACCTTTTTTTTAAGAATTCAGGTAATTTATAGGTATTAAAACGCTTCCCTGAGGCAAGTCTACTTTACAAAGTTGAAGAATTGAGTGAGCAAAATTGACAATAATCCTGTTATTGATATCATTGACTGTAATGATCTGTTCTACAAAAAATAATTAATAAAATCTGACAAATGAACTCTAACACTTAAACTAAAAAGTTAAACTTAGTAAATGGCGTGGGATATCAAGTAAAAGCTTTTTAAAAATTGAATAATAAGCAAGATACGTGCTATTGGTGGTCAATAGACTTTAAACTTTCTTTCATAGAAGCATTCTTCATGCATAGAAGCATTCTTCATTCATAGAAGCATTCTTCATTCATAGAAGCATTTCTTTCATCAACAGAAGCCGTGAAACAGTTGTGTAAATAGCCAAGTTTCTCCTTTGCAAATGTATTTTGCTTTGTAAAAAAACTTTACAAGTAAGCAGCTTCAGTAGTTAGAAAATCAGCTCAAAAGAGAAATCGGAAAATTATTAGGTAACTATTTGTACTAAAATTAATTAGGTAGTATTTTCTAGGAGCAGTATTTACAATAATATTAGCTGTTGTAGCAAGTTTCTTAGGGATTTCAGAAATGTGTCGCAAACCCATTTGCAAATCTCTTTGGGTTACTAGTGAGTAAATAAAATTTTTATAATCATAGAAAATAGAGGTATTCTCTTTATTAAGATCTTGTGAATTAAGTTAAACTGATAAACTTCCAACCGTCTTTTAATTTTGTGATTAGATTAATCTTAAATATTTTAAATAATTCAAATTACAATTATCAATAACTACGGGAGACATACAGAGAAAAATAGACCCCCGCACCGGGATGTATGTCTCCCGTAGTTATTGATAATTGTAATTTGAATTATTTAAAATTTAATCTTTCGGTAGTAAGAAAACTACCAAAAAACTTAAAAATTTAAACTTTAATATTTTGTTTATAAGGTGATGTAGCTATGTAGGCTACTAGTAGAAGCTCCTTTTTATGTTTTTACTTTAAATATTTATAATTTGCATCTAGAGTTGTATCCTCTAACTCTAACTTATCATGATATGCTGCATGAATTATTAATTCAATAAAATGACTTCATGAGGAAGCTCTAGTAGGTCTCTACTTATAACTATGTAGTCTATAGGGAATACAGAAACGGTCTCTACCCATAAAATAATACTTGTTTATTTATCAAAGAACCTTTTGGCTTTCATAAAGCCTTATCATCAGTGTCCAATCCTAGTAGAACAGACAGGTTTCTTATCAAAGAAAGCTTTCCACGTAAGAATTTCCACGTTCTCAAGAAAGTCAAGCCGTGTCCTTTTTGTTGGCAAAATGGATGAGCTCGAAAATATGCTGAGCTGCATATGGTTAAACTCAAGGAGGTGTAGGTTAAATTTACTTCTGAGGCGCTGCAGATGTCCTTTCAATTTTTTTTCAAATAGTCAAGAAAATTTTTAAGTTTTCTGAGCCGGTCTATGTACAAAAAACACCATCAACAAAGCTCACTCGTTTAAAATTATACCGTTAATTAGTGTGGTACACACCTTCTTCCATAACACATAGTTTATTGATTTAATTCTTTTACAAGCCACTATCGTCTAATTTATTCAATTGTTTTCCCCGTTTTTTTTAATGTCATAATTGTTTTGATTTTACTACGTTTTTATTAGCCTGCTTTCTTGTTTGTCCAGTAAAACTCTTGCAATCAATTTTTCAATACAATATTCGGTAATTAGATTTACCAATTTATTACTATTAGTTGATAAGTCATTAAATTTCTTAAATATTTAGCCGGACAAATGGAAATCCACAAGGAAAATTTAAAAAAGTGGTATATAAAAAGTTCTTTTTATTTGTATTATATTTACATTAATTAAAGTATCAATTTAGAAAAATGTAAGGAGTGCAGACGGTTGAAATTAATCTGAATCTATCAGCAGGCTACTTTCAACAAGGCATCCAAATTACATAAAAATCAAATGAGTACTTTTGAAGAAAGGTGTAACTGGATGTTTGAGCACAAGTAGAAGAAAAACAAATGGGTAGAGAAAGTTGAAACTTGTATTGGACCAATAATGGGCTAATTGTGACCTACCATCCAAAACCAGCATTAAAATTGGACTTCTAATTAACTTTTTAATATGTTGATACGCAAAAATTGAGCGTCAGACGAACCGAATTTTTTGATATATCTTTTAACGTGACCATGATCTCGTTGCCGCGATCTTCAATGTTTTTCAGAACATCAAAACGAAGTGATAAAAAAAAAAAAAAAAAATTGAAGATCCGATTTTTTTAAAATAAAAAACCTAAATTGGCTGCATTAATAAGGAAAAACAAACAAAAAGAATTGATTTTTCTTCCTCAAATAGATTCGTTTTTATCGATAATTTCATCGTAATATACATCATGACTCATCACATTCAAAATCAGCGTGCCCTTCAAGATTACCACCAAATATGTCACCATGATGTTTGATTTTTATTTTGAATCATTTGAAAGTTGCCTAACATAATTATTTAGTACCTACTTACGTCATAGGATTTTTATTAGTCAAATTAAGTTCAAACAATCACCAAACCACATCTTGATCACCATGTACGGCATTTAAATATTATAGATGTATATAATTTAGGAGTGTCTTGCCGACGACGGCACCAACTTATACTTTTAACGATTTGTTACTGATGAGGCAACCACATTTTTTCTAAAATAAATGAAAGTGTGTTTTGATTAGTTGGTGGTCAAATAGATATAATAACATATCTGAAGAGAGGACGACAATTTTATCAAAACTAAACATTAACGTTTCACTACACTAATATATTATTTATGTAATCGAATGGTGTCCTGACGACGACAGATTTGTTATTGGTAAGGCAACAACGTTTACTCCAATAAAAATAAAGATTTGTTAGTCTTCAAATAGATATAATAACTTATCAAGATAGTAGCCGACAATTTTATCAAAAATAAACATTCATTTATTTTGATTATTATATTTTTGAATTGTTGTGTAATGCCAGCCATTCACATGGTCGTACAACAAGACTCCAACGAGCTAATGTGGTACAACAGTTGGACTGTGAGTGGGGTGGTTGGCAACATGTTGTACAACAAGGTCGAGTTGGATTCCCCGTGCTTCCAACACGAACCCAACAAGCCACGTCCCCAACCGTCCGACAAGTAGGGCCGTGAATGGGTCTGTAGTACGTCCCGCGCTCCCAACAAAACTACAACCCTTCCCCTGGAGCATTTTTTAATAGTTTAATGGTTTTTTTTTTTTTTTTTTTTTTTTCGCTAAAATAATTTTTTTTTCTAATAATGAAACTATTAAAAGGCAAATAACCACTTTCTGTTTTTTTTTACTTTCTCATATGAAGAGAAAGTATTGTGAAGGCGCGAAAATTCGATTTTGAGGTTTTTGATGGATTTACAGGTTTTGAGATAAACAATGACTGTCTGTCGTCTGTTGTGCAGACGCCTGGAGCCTAAACTACTAGGCCGATTTTGACGAAATTTGCCATATACGTGTTCAGAAAAATCATACCCGGGGCAAAATAGAAAAATAATTTTTTTCTCCAAATTTGGAGGAGCTAGCCCTCAAAAACTCTTAATGCAATTTCGACGATTTAGATTATAAAAATTCTAAAATTTAGTCCATTTAAATATGAATCTAACGATATAAACCTTTTCCCGGGAAAAATCTAGTTCCTGAGAAAATGGCTTTAAACAAGGAGGGAGAGAGGCGGGGTTCGATTCCCCTCTTAGGTTATTTTTTTTTCTATATTTTGATAAAATGTTTAATAATAATTAAATGTACCAATGAAAACGAAAACTAATAAATGGACACACAGGGCCATGAAATTATGAACTCGTATAATATGAGAAAGCTTGTCTAAGTTGTCTCTGACCGATTTTTGACGTTGTGTAGAATTTATTTCTAAAAATAAATACACAAAAATATTTATATTAAATTATAGTTGTTAGATAGGACTTATTAAGGAAAAATGTACTTTAAACGACTAAGTGTAATGATTCGTAATGTAATGAACAAACGTGAACTTGTGAAGTTAAAGAAATTGCTAAAATATAGTGGTTAAGTGTTAAGTAAGTCTAAATTAAATAATAATAGTTGTTAAATCGGTAGGTATATATATTATAGGTATTGGTAGGTATATATTAAATAAATAAATAATTCCAGAAGTAAGACTAGGTTGGAAATGAGGTTGGAAGTCTTGTAGGACCGTGTGTGGGGTAGATCCGACCGCTGCATCCAACGGTGACGTACGACCAAATCGGATCGTGAATTGGTTTAATGAAAGCTGTCACGTTTGATTATGACATGTAATGTAAACAAACCGGTAACCTCCCCGGTCCCGTGTTTTTGTTTACTTTATAGGTTAATTTTTTTGGCATCTGTACAATCTTACTTGTACCCTTACAAGGCCAAAACCTTATCAATTCCCTTGATATTGGGCTCATTTTTCTTCTCTCACCGTCCCCTACACGTGGACATCTTGTCCGCTCGGTTTTGATTCGGCATTACTGAGATCCCAGGTACAAAGTTTTGTGCTTCTACAAGTTAAAGATAATTTACTTTATCTTAAGTTTATTATTTAAATACTTTGTTTGCTCCTTTTAAAACAGTAATTAGCTTTTTCTAGAGTTATTATTTAATAGTTATTATGATTTTGTTATTTACTTGTTATTTCAGATTATTTGATAGGCCAATAAGTTTTAACACTTAGTATCTGTTCATAGGCAATAATGATGACCAAAAGCTGCTTTATACATAAACAAGTATTATTTTACATGGACAAATAGTTTCGTACAGACATTAAAAATAAAAATAATAAAATATGTTTCAGATAGTAAGAAAGAACAGTATAAATGGTTATTTAAAACAAGGAACAAATTGGAAACAACTTTTAATTGAAAACAACTATTTGAGGGAAGCAAAAAATTTAATTCTACAGCAGGCATCACAAGCTAATTATGTAACTTCATTTCCAAGATTTTCATTACAAAAACCCTCTAATCGATATCGATGCAAATCAACACTAATAATAGGCTGGCAAACAAAGGCAATAAATGTTTTAAAAAGGAGAGATTACCATAATAAGAATAAAGCGGAAATCAATTATTGGCCCTGGCAAAAAGTTGGAAAATACAATTTCTCAGATAAAAATAAAGCAAACAAAGATGCAGTACAAAAAGCCACAGTACCTAATCCACAGGCCTCTGATGTCAACGCAAGACTTGAGCAATGCTTGCGTACAAAACAATCAAAATCCCATGGGAAAGGACCTGGAAAAGGACCAAACAAGGATTTTTCAAATTTGATTAATAAATACAAGCTCCTCACGACAAAGTTCTTGAATGACTCAATGAAGAGCTATAAAAAACTTTTAGATAATGCTCAAAAACAGAAGGCTCAAATAGAGCAGCAGGTAGCTGTCAAACAAGCAGCTGCTAAAAAAATGGCTACAAAGGCAGCCTCTGCAAAGCCTGAAATAGGAAAACCTCCTCCACCTAGCAAAGATCCTAAAAAAACAACAGATAAAGCCGGTGCCAAAGGAGACAGTAAAAAAGATGAAAAGAAACCTCCTACAAAAGTAGAGGAAAAGAAACCTCCTACAAAATTAGAGGAAAAGAAACCTCCTACAAAAGTAGAGGAAAAGAAGTCTTCAGTTTCACCACCTTGTGATAAGAAAGAACCTAAAAAAGAAGACTGTAAGAAAGAAGAACCAAAGAAACCAGAGCCTTGTAAGAAAGAAGAGCCTAAGAAACCAGAACCTTGCAAGAAAGAAGAACCAAAGANAACCAGAACCTTGCAAGAAAGAGGAACCAGAACCTTGCAAGAAAGAGGAACCAGAACCTTGCAAGAAAGAGGAACCAGAACCTTGCAAGAAAGAGTAACCAGAACCTTGCAAGAAAGAGGAACCAGAACCCTGCAAGAAAGAGGAACCAGAATCTTGCAAGAAAGAGGAACCAGAATCTTGCAAGAAAGAGGAACCAGAACCTTGCAAGAAAGAAGAGCCAAAGAAAGAACCTTGTGCAAAAAAGCCAGATCCCTGCGCTAAGAAACCAGATCCATGAGCAAAAAAACCAGATCCATGTGCAAAAAAACCAGATCCCTGTGATCCTTGTGCTAAAAAACCAGATCCATGAGCAAAAAAACCAGATCCTTGTGCAAAAAAACCAGGATGATTACAAGTAATTCAAAAGATAATAAACCATCTTGTACAATATACTTTGATAAACTGTTTCAAACTTCCCTCTTAGATGATATCCGTCAATTCTCTTATTCCTGTTTTGTTATCATAGTTTTGTAAATAGCTGAGACCCGAGTAGGTACTATATTAAATTTACAATTTTTTAGCATTCAAACAATTCATTAAGGACTCTTCTCAAATGTATAAAAACTAGAGTTAACATAGATATCACTGCATAAGGGAACTTTAATTGAAGTAAGAAAACTCAAATTAGATTATAACATTAAAAATAATCAGAGAAGGCATCTAATACCGCACTCACTCATAGCATGTGTTAATAGTTTTGTGCAGACATATATATATATATAAAAAAAAAAAATGTTTCAGATAGTAAGGAAGAACAGTATAAATGGTTATTTAAAACAAGGAACAAATTGGAAACAACTTTTAATTGAAAACAACAATTTGAGTGAAGCAAAAAATGTAAATCTACAGCAGGCTTCACAAGCAAATTATGTAACTTCATTGCCACGAATTTCATTACCAAAACCCACTAATCAACAGGGAGGCAAGTTAACACTATTATTAGGCTGGCAAACAAAGGCATTAAATGTTTTGAAAAACAGAGATTACTATAAAAAGAATAAAGTTAAAATCAATTATTGGCCCTGGAAAAAAGTTGGCAAATACAATTTCTCCAATAAAAATGGAAATAAAGCAAACAAAGAGGCAATAATAATTTAGGAAATGCAGCCAGCACAAAAAGCCACAGCACCTACTCAACTGTTTTTTTTTATTTTTAAATGTACCTTGGAAATCCATCAATTTAAAATTTAAAGGAGGTGTTTAATTTTAACAACGTTTGTCGAAGAAAATAGTTATTTCAGTCAAAAAACAAGAAAAGTGAATGATAACATCAATAATGGCGTCACTTTGTGGTTTTTAGCATTTGATAAATAACATCATAACCTGACGAATTATATCACCAACAATTTCGAGTTGCTACATATTAAACCTTATACATCAATTTCTCCTTATATAACAACAGACAAAGTTACAGATTGCCTTGACAGGTTGCGTGCGCATCTTTATAAAAACAATTTGATATATAACAACATGAAAAGGGAGGTTTCAAAGTTACAGAATCGGCCTCCAGGTTTCTTATCAAAGGAAGCTTCTCCTGACTTGTTAAGATTTTTATCCCCTACTCGGCATTGACTCCTAATAATTTCCATGTTCTCTAGAAAGTCAAGCCGTATTATTTTTGGAAAATGGATGAACTCGATAATATGCTTAGCTGCATGTGGTTAAGCCCAAGGAGGTGTAGGTTAAATTTACTTCTGAGGCGCTGCAGATGTTCTTTCAACAGGGAGAGACTCTCCCTGACATTAATTACCCTGACTAATTTACTTTATCTTAGCTTATTATTTAATTACTTTTTTCCTTTTAAAACAGTAATTAGCTTTAAGTTATTATAGTAGATTTTGTTATTTACTTGTTATTTCAGATTATTTGATAGGCCAATAAGTTTTAACACTTAGTATCTGTTCATAGGCAATAATGATGACCAAAAGCTGCTTTAATACATAAACAAATATTATTTTACAGATATTTTCTTTGTATCCATTAAGATGATCTCCATCAATGCTCTTATACCTGCAGTCTAGTAGCAATTTCCCTGTTAGCTGTGACCTGAATAGGTGACTGTTATTAAATGTACAATTTTATAACAGTCAAACAAATCATAAAGGACTCTCTTCTCAAAGGTATCTAGAGTAAACATTGATAGCACCACACAAGTAACGTTTAATCAAACAAAATGAACTTTAATTTACCATTAATCAGAAGGCATCTTTACCCCACTCACTCATAGCCTGTGTTAATAGTTTCGTACAGACATTAAAAAATAAAAATAATAAAATATGTTTCAGATAGTAAGAAAGAACAGTATAAATGGTTATTTAAAACAAGGAACAAATTGGAAACAACTTTTAATTGAAAACAACTATTTGAGGGAAGCAAAAAATTTAATTCTACAGCAGGCATCACAAGCTAATTATGTAACTTCATTTCCAAGATTTTCATTACAAAAACCCTCTAATCGATATCGATGCAAATCAACACTAATAATAGGCTGGCAAACAAAGGCAATAAATGTTTTAAAAAGGAGAGATTACCATAATAAGAATAAAGCGGAAATCAATTATTGGCCCTGGCAAAAAGTTGGAAAATACAATTTCTCAGATAAAAATAAAGCAAACAAAGATGCAGTACAAAAAGCCACAGTACCTAATCCACAGGCCTCTGATGTCAACGCAAGACTTGAGCAATGCTTGCGTACAAAACAATCAAAATCCCATGGGAAAGGACCTGGAAAAGGACCAAACAAGGATTTTTCAAATTTGATTAATAAATACAAGCTCCTCACGACAAAGTTCTTGAATGACTCAATGAAGAGCTATAAAAAACTTTTAGATAATGCTCAAAAACAGAAGGCTCAAATAGAGCAGCAGGTAGCTGTCAAACAAGCAGCTGCTAAAAAAATGGCTACAAAGGCAGCCTCTGCAAAGCCTGAAATAGGAAAACCTCCTCCACCTAGCAAAGATCCTAAAAAAACAACAGATAAAGCCGGTGCCAAAGGAGACAGTAAAAAAGATGAAAAGAAACCTCCTACAAAAGTAGAGGAAAAGAAACCTCCTACAAAATTAGAGGAAAAGAAACCTCCTACAAAAGTAGAGGAAAAGAAGTCTTCAGTTTCACCACCTTGTGATAAGAAAGAACCTAAAAAAGAAGACTGTAAGAAAGAAGAACCAAAGAAACCAGAGCCTTGTAAGAAAGAAGAGCCTAAGAAACCAGAACCTTGCAAGAAAGAAGAACCAAAGAAACCAGAACCTTGTAAGAAAGAAGAGCCTAAGAAACCAGAACCTTGTAAGAAAGAAGAACCAAAGAAACCAGAACCTTGTAAGAAAGAAGAACCTAAGAAACCAGAACCTTGTAAGAAAGAAGAACCAAAGAAACCAGAACCTTGTAAGAAAGAAGAACCAAAAAAAGACCCTTGTGCAAAGAAGCCAGATCCCTGCGCAAAGAAACCAGATCCATGTGCAAAAAAACCAGATCCATGTGCAAAAAAACCAGATCCATGTGCAAAAAAACCAGATCCTTGTGCAAAAAAACCAGATCCCTGTGATCCTTGTGCAAAGAAACCAGATCCCTGTGATCCATGTGCAAAGAAGCCAGATCCGTGTGCAAAAAAACCAGATCCCTGTGATCCTTGTGCAAAAAAACCAGATCCCTGTGATCCATGTGCAAAGAAGCCAGATCCCTGTGATCCTTGTGCAAAAAAACCAGATCCCTGTGATCCTTGTGCAAAAAAACCTGATCCCTGTGATCCTTGTGCAAAAAAACCAGATCCCTGTGATCCATGTGCAAAGAAGCCAGATCCTTGCCCAAAGAAACCTGATCCTTGTGATCCATGTGCAAAGAAACCAGATCCCTGTGACCCTTGTGGTAAAAAAGAGGAGAACCCATGTGCTGCGAAACCATTACCTTGTCCTGTTTTTTGTATACCACAAAAAGATCCATGCGCAAAAAAGAAGGAAGATCCAACTAATCCTAAAGCCAAAAAAAGAGATGATCCTTGTGCTAAAAAAGATGTTTGCCCTAGAAAGGAAGATCCATGTGACCCTTGCCCCAAAAAGAAAGATGATCTATGCGACAAAAAGGAAGAAAGTCCTTGTCCTAAAAAAGAAGACCCTTGTGCTAAAAAGGAAGGACCCTGTAATCCTTGTGCTTAAAAATTGGTTCCTTGAAAAAATAATAAAATATTAAAATAAGAAGACTATCTTCAGGATTTGTAATAAATAAAGTTACAGCAGTTGAAATCACTAAAAAAAAATCAATACATAACTCTTGTATACTACCAAAATAAAATGGTGGACATTGAAGTAAAAGAAGTGTTAATATTCCTTGTAAAATACAGTTTTCTTTGGGAGAGTGAGTAGATCTAGCAACAGCATACAGATCCTTTAATTAGTTAGTGTTCTATGTTTGCAGGAAACATAAATGGTTCCCTGAAGCAGGAAAGTTCCAACAAATATTATAATCCAAATTATATAATAATTACGGATCTAAGCAATTTTCAAAGAATTGTCATAATCTAGTTTCCATGTGTCAACTTTTGGTTAGATAATTTGAATAGTCACCACACAATTGATTTTTTTTACAACCACCTCAGAAATTATGTTTCTTTGAAGTTGGTATTAAAATGGATTAAGTATTATTATGTATTATATTAAATGGAAAAAGTATTAAAATGGTGTTACAAAAACCAATATTATAAAAAATGTGTTCCATCCTAATACTTTCTCTTTAGATATGCTATGTTTAGTTGAAGTTATTAATATACACTACTAATAATATTTTCTGTGGATAGATTAATAGGGTGAATAATAACACAGTTCACTTTAACTTTATGACACAATTATTCATTCAGGATGATTATAATTCAAAAGATAATAAACCATCTTGTACTATATACTTTAATTAACTGTCTCTATCTTCCCTCTTAGATAATATCCATCAATGCTCTTATTCCTGTAGTCTACAACAGTTTTGCAAATACCTGAGACCCGAGTAGGAACTTATTAAATTTACAATTTTGTAACTATCAAATTAATTAAGGACTCTTTTCTCAAAGGTATATAAACTAGAGTTCACATTGATATCACCGCATAAGGGAACTTTAATTGAAGTAAGAAAACTCAAATTAGATTATAACATTAAAAATAATCAGAGAAGGCATCTATACCGCACTCACTCATAGCATGTGTTGATAGTTTTGTGCAGACATTAAAAAAAATTAATATGTTTCAGATAGTAAGGAAGAACAGTATAAATGGTTATTTAAAACAAGGAACAAATTGGAAACATCTTTTAATTGAAAACAACAATTTGAGGGAAGCAAAAAATTTAATTCTACAGCAGAGTTCACAAGCTAATTATGTAACTTCATTTCCAAGATTTTCATTACCAAAACCCTCTAATCAACAGCGAGGCAAATCAACACTATTATTAGACTGGAAAACAAAAGCAATAAATGTTTTGAAAAACAGAGATTACCATAAAAAGAATAAAGTTGAAATCAATTATTGGCCCTGGCAAAAAGTTGGCAAATACAATTTCTCCGATAAAAATGAAAATAAGGCAAACAAAGAGGCAATAATAATTCAGGAAAAGCAGCCAGCACAAAAAGCCACAGCACCTAATCCTCCGATTCCTCAAATAAGGCCTCCAAGAGTTAGGACCGCAACTCCAGCAGTAAGACCTTCTTTGGCTAGGAAAGCAGAATCCCCAGAATTTGCATCTGATGTCAACGCAAGACTTGAGCAATGCTTACGCACAAAACCATTCAGACACGCAAAAGGACCCAACAACGATTTTTCAAGTTTAATTAAGAGATACAAGCTACTCACTACAAAGATCTTGAATGACTCATTAAAGACCTACAACAAACTTTTAGATAATGCTCATAAACAGAAGGCTCAGATAGAGCAGCAGGTAGCTGTCAAACAAGCAGCAGCGAAAAAGATTGCTGCAAAGGCAGCCAGTGCCAAGCCTGAAATAGGAAAACCTTCTCCACCTAGCAAAGATTCTAAAACACCTCAAATCCCTGAAGCAAAACCAGCTGCATCTAAGAAACTAACTGATACAGTAGGTGCCAAAGGAGATAGTAAAACAGCAGATGTAAAAAAACCTTTAGCAAAAGCAGAGGAAAAGAAGTCTTCAACTTCACCACCTTGTGAGAAGAAAGAACCCAAAAAAGAAGATTGTAAGAAAGAAGAGCCAAAGAAACCAGAACCTTGCAAGAAAGAGGAACCAAAGAAACCAGAACCTTGCAAGAAAGAGGAACCAAAGAAACCAGAACCTTGTAAGAAAGAGGAACCAAAGAAACCAGAACCTTGTAAGAAAGAAGAGCCTAAGAAACCAGAACCTTGTAAGAAAGAAGAGCCTAAGAAACCAGAACCTTGTAAGAAAGAAGAACCTAAAAAAGATCCTTGCCCAAAGAAAGAAGATCCTTGTGCCAAGAAACCAGATCCTTGTGCAAAGAAAGAAGATCCTTGTGCCAAGAAACCAGATCCTTGTGCAAAGAAAGAAGACCCCTGTGCAAAGAAGCCGGATCCTTGTGCAAAGAAAGAAGATCCTTGTGCAAAGAAAGAAGACCCGTGCGCCAAGAAGCCAGATCCTTGTGCAAAGAAAGAAGACCCGTGTGCAAAGAAGCCAGATCCCTGTGGGTAGAAAGAATACCCCTGCGCAAAATAAAAAGAAGGTTCTTGCTTAAATAAACCAGATCTTTGTGCACTCAAAAAAACCTATGTGGACAAAGAAAGAAGACCCGTGTGCGAAGAAAGAAGACCCCTGTGCAAAGAAGCCAGTTCCTTGTGCAATGAAAGAAGACCCGTGTGCGAAGAAAGAAGACCCCTGTGCAAAGAAGCCAGTTCCTTGTGCAATGAAAGAAGACCCGTGTGCGAAGAAAGAAGACCCCTGTGCAAAGAAGCCAGTTCCTTGTGCAATGAAAGAAGACCCGTGTGCGAAGAAAGAAGACCCTTGTGCAAAGAAAGAGGACCCATGTGCAAAGAAAGAGGACCCACGTGCAAAGAAAGAGGACCCTTGTGCAAAGAAAGAGGACCCATGTGCAAAGAAAAAAGACCCTTGTGCAAAGAAGCCAGATCCTTGTGCAAAGAAAGAAGACCCTTGTGCAAAGAAACCAGATCTGTGTGCAAAGAAGCCAGATCCCTGTGGGTAGAAAGAAGCCCCCTTTGCAAAATAAAATGAAGATCCTTGCTCAAATAAACCAGATTTTTTTGCACCCTATTTGCCAAAAAGAAAGAAGATCCAACTTATCCTAGCGCTAAAAAAAACCTATGATTCTTATGCTAAGAAAAGGTATTTGTCATAGAAAGGAAGATCCATGTGACCTTTGCCCTAAAAAAGAAAGATCATACTTGCGCTAAAAAATAAGACCCTTGCGCCAAAAATGAAGGCACCCTATTCGAAAAAAGATTGTTTCTTGAAAAAATAACACTAAATCTAACTTAAGAATTTAATCTGAAAGGTTTATAATCAATAAACAAAGTTGTAGCAGTCGAGAATCTTTAAGAAATATCAACACATAATCTCTGCAGAAATAAAAAAGATAGACACTGAATTAAAAGAAGTGTTTGAATAATCTAAGAAATAAGCAATCAAGTAAAATTTTTGGTTAGATAATTTAAATCTTCACAAGACTACTGATTTTTTTTATAACCATTGATATTATCTCAGATATTATGCTTTTCTCTGAAATTGGTATTAAAATAGACTACAGTTAAAAATACCTAAAAAATGCATCTTACTTTGTGCATTAACTTTTACTTTGTGACAACAATATTTGTTTCGGATTACAATTCACAAAATAATATACACTATTGAACAATATTACTCTCAATAAATTACTCTAACTTTACTCTTAAATGGTCAATAGTCACTACCAAACTCAACCTAAACTCTGCTTTTCAAGACTTGACTTGAATGAATCGACACACTTTTCGCAAGAGAAAATTACTTCATAGGTTGGCTAACGATATACTTACAATGTATATGAGAAATTAAAAAGTTCAATTTTAAAGTGAGTAGGACATTTTTAAATGTGTTTAAAAAAAACATAGGTATGACACAATGTTAGGTTTGGAATCTTAAAAGTATAGAGAAATATCATACCTCAAGAACTATGTCAAGGGGCGGCGTGCATTTGGCAGCAATTGGTAATGAGAGGGAATCCATGATGATAAAGCGGAGGAAATCCATGACAAACTTGTGTGCAGGATGAGCTGTAACTGCATCTCTAGGGGAGACACATCTTTCTTCAGCTTGACACTCAAATACCTGAATTTGAAACAATTTTTAACATAAGTAAACATTATTATGATAGGGCAATCAAATATAACTGGGTCGTATTCAACATCTTCAAAAAATACAAGAATAATGAATTTGTCTGCAAAGTCCTCCCCTTTTTCAGAATGCATTTCTCCCAATGTTTAGTTAATTTATTCATCCCGTCCTCCTAGGATAAACGAGGGTGGTTATTAAAATGTAATTTGTTTCAACCAAGGTTTTGAGGTGCAGTGAATCTCAGAGTAAAATTGACTATCTCATTTTTAAACCCCAATAGAAAATGTCTGAAGAAAGACAGGTTTTGAACACTAAACAGCTTGGTTTTCCAGAGGAATCCGCGTCACAAAGAGCTAGTTTATGTGATACACTTAGGATGTTCCTCTCAGAATACACAAATAGAAGAGTGGGAGGGAGTTCATACATTTTCCCTTGAAGATGTCTCATTCCATTACATCTTTAAATAATTTCTCATTGGCCTAACTCCTATTTCACTTTATTTTAATTTTTTTTTTCAAATTTAGTGCTCACATTCTGAATCTTTCAGCTAACCAACAAGGCATATTTAGTTTGTCGCTGTCAAAGAATCATCTGCTACCTGTACTGAACATAAAAAAAGAGTTTTTGCCCGTACTAAACATAATAAAAACAATAACAATAGAGTTAACTTGGTGCATAAGCTTCCGTGGGTAGACTTGTATTAACAGCTTGGATTTCCAGTAAATCCATGTCACAAAGGGGTTGAAGTCCGATGCTTTGCTTCCACTACTGGAAGCATCTTCAGGGGTATGATGCATTGTAATGTTTACTTGAAGCAACAACACGACATACTGACAAAAATCATTACTGGAAGTGAAACGTCAGACTTCAACCCCTTTGTGGTGTCACGGATTTCACCGGAAAACTAAGCTGTTGCTGAAGTAAGATTACTTATCTTTCAACTTTTGGCTTTCTAAACTTAATAGCTGTGATAATATACTGCCGTGGTAAGCCAAAAAACCCTATCTGTCATTTTGGTCGAAAATAAGGTTTTGTCATATTCAGGGTTTTGGGGGGTCGTTTTTGCCGTTTTCGATGGTCCCGAAGCCGTATCTTCATCCTACTACGAGAAAACAGAGATTTTTAGTTAAAGTTTTTGTATTAAAGGACAATTTACTAAGCGAAATAGCCTTAAGTGACAAATCAGAAGGAAAAAGACCGTATCTGACGGGTGATACGGTAATTTCGCTTCTGAAATCACAGTCAATTTACGTCAACTTACACCACGGTTACGTTAAACCTGTTATATTCAGATAGAAAAACACCTTATCTACAGGTGTTTTCATAAATTTGATCCCCCCAAGAATGTATTTATTTAACTTAGGTAAAACTAATGTGGCTCTAAAGAGAATAAAATTCTTAATTCATTGATATAAAATAATAAAAAATCGGATGAATAATAAGGGAGTTATAAGCCTTTAAACTTTGAAAACTTTTAAGTCGATTATCTCAAAACTTTTTTGTCCAAAAAAACGGTAGATACGGTTTTTTGGCTTAGCACGGCAGTATAATTGACGGTCTCTCTAAGTAGTTATCAGCCATTAAAAAAAGGTTATCACAGGCGTAACTATGGGAGCGCACAGGCCCACATTGTGGGTGAGCCACCGGTGCCAGGGGGCCCCTAAATTCAATGTACCAATGTCAATGGGGGATGGGGGCCCCCTTTGGAGGGTAATAATATCTACATATTTTGATTCATACTTCTATACTCTATACCATTGTCAGGGGGCCCATTCAGTTTTGAACTCAAGTAATAAAGAAATATGTGTGAGGCTCTCACGCATTAAAAGTGAAACTCAAGGTCTAGACTAGAATATAAAATATTTTTGTTCCGAGGTAACATCTTTATTTTTAAGTGCAAAAACTATTACAGTGGATTTAACTATTACAGCGATCCCCGGTTCTTACAGTAAATAGACAAAATAACCCCCGGTTCTTACAGTAAATAGACAAAATAACCCCCAAACGAGCGTAGCGAGTAGGGAGCGAAGCCCCCTAGTGTCAATAAAAATGAATTATTTTTTTTTATTTTTTTTTTATTATTAAATACCTTTATTGATAATATATAATATACAATACAACATAATATAATATTACAAAATATAATGTGGCTTTCCAGAAACCTGAACAAGGTTACCTCTTCACCAATAGAACTAGAGTTCTGTGTTGTGAAGAGAGAGTTTACTAAAAATTTACTTTGGCTAGTATTACATAAGTTTTTGTTTTTAAATAATAACTGATAACTGAAATAAAAAAATAGATAAATAAAATAAAAATTATGAAATTATAAATTATAAAGAAAAAAAATTTAATTGATACCTTTAAATGATGGTATTAATTAACATTTGTTTTGTTTTTTAATGATTATATGCTGAGTAATGCAGGAGTTTATTTTTTAAATATTTAAAATGTTTTTTATGGTTTTTTTTGAAGTTTTATGTTTAAATTTGTTTCTAATATTTACTGGTATGTTATTATACAATTGAACAGCCCTATATGTCCAGTGTCTCTGAGCTGTCGAAGATTTATAATTAGGAATGATGTAATGGCCTTTTTCAGATATTCGTGTTGGGATTTCGTGACAAATTGTTTTGAGATTGTGTTTACCAGAGCTAAGTTGGATTAGGCATTNAAAAAAAAAAAAATATATATAATAAAAACTTAATAGTTTAGTTATTGTAACACATTAAAAGTTGTGTACCTAATCATTCCCTTTGTCTAAAATACCTAAAAAAAAAATGTGTACTTGAAAACGAAAATGTATCACAGTTTGTTACATTCGGTAAGCTCGGAAGCAAATGAGGATTTTTAATATTTTCGTATTTTAATATTTTATACCTACGAGCCGCTATGATCAGTACGATGTTTCTATTAAAAACTAACTAGGACATTTTGGCGTGTCGAAAACTGTTTTCGGGAGACAAGTTCGGGATTTAAATTCCAAAACCGGGACAATTTCGGGAAGCCTGGAGTCGTCAAAAGTTAATTTTCTCTTTGGGGGGAGGGGATATTGGGGGGCCGGGGGTCCTCCCCCGGAAAATTTTGTCACCACAATTTATATTAATTGCATAGACGTGTTTTGACTTACAATGTCATCTTCAGTATGCGTGTTAACTTAGTAAGAGTGAATGCTGTACTACATGTAAAGTGATACCAAACAAACTCACTAAAACAAAAATTGATCTAGCAAGTTTTTAATTATAAGTTCTCCAGCCTCTAGCTGATAAATAGCCTGATAGCTGACTAACAGAAGTGGTGCAAAAGCTTAACCCATTAACTTTACACTCACTACATACTCACATTCATAAGTTAGTTGCGAAAGAGTAGTTTAATATGGACACCTTAAAAAGAGAGAAATGGAAAATAAGAGAGGAAGTAGAAGGAGGATAGGACACACTTTAAATAAGGAGAGAACTTGAGAGATGCACTACAGTCTTCGCCAAACTAGAATTGGTGCGTTGACAGCACGGGAAAAACTAGCGAATGGAGTGAGGAGCCAATGAGAGCTTGAGACTTTCCCAGACAAAAGGTCGGGCCAACTAGGCAAAGATAAATGTCTCTAGTAGAGGGGAGAGACCCTCTAGATAAACGCTGCCCTACCACTACCCACAGACCTAGTGGCTTCAGTTTTTCCCACCAGAGAGGTTGGCCAATCTGTGTATCACTCAATTTCCCTCACGGTCAACACACTAATTCTAGTTTGGCGAAAACTGTAGAATGGAATTTGTAAGGAAGAAGAAAAGAAGGAAGACCCTAACAAATGTAGAGAAAAACAATAGTGGTGGGCCTATGTTCCCCCTGGGGAAATACAGGACCTAAATCTAATAAAAGACCGAAAACTCACCTCATCTTGCACTGGTGTAGGAGGTTCACTTGACAATGGAAATAGAGCGCTAGAGAGTGCAGAAAGGACCTCTTGACTCATAAACACAGGCATTAAATGAGGACTGCTGTTGTAGACAAGCAACAGGAACTGAATAATATTAACAGCATAGTGGACTCTCTCAGGTACTTCTGTTTCCCATCTATACAAAATAATTCAAGAAATAGATTTAAGAAGATTCATATTAATTTATTATTGCTAAAAATAATTATAATTACTCAATGACAACTTCGAGAATAAGGCAAATGTCTTAAAGGTACTGAATCAAAAGATGAAAGAATAAAAAAAAAAAAAAAAAAAAAAAAAAAAAAAAAAAAAAAAAAAAAAAAAAAAAAAA
>KZ651039.1:1364253-1381169 GCA_001010745.2 Gerris buenoi
TAAAATAGTATATTATGTTACTAGGCTGTGAAGTGAGTTTTTTCGACAGAAAGGCGAGACAGGAAATATTGCCAAGGTAAAGAAAAAACACTTCACAGTCATGTAGCATATGCTATTTTTTCCGAGGTAGCAGACAATGAAAAAACATTGACATAACACGCATAACAACATAACAACATAAAACGCATTGACATCTAGTGGAATTCAATCATACTAAGAAGCCTATCCACTAAGATTGCAGTGCTAATACGGAAGTTTTGATAGTTACTGGCAGTAAAGAAAAAAAAAAATTGTCCTAGGACGTAAAAAATGTTTTCTTTACTGCCAGGAGTAATGAAAAGATTTTTTAAGTCCACGTAATGAAAAAATTGATTTTAGCTTTGTTTTTTAGGCTCTAAAGTTAATATTTCACAGCCTACCACGGAAAAAATGTATTACTTCACACCAAAAAAACTTCTGCTTGTATCACATTGAAATTTGGCATGTATGTTTCAATAGTTCATTAGATGATATGGAGTTTAATTAAAATCGATGTGTTAGAATGTAAGATATTGGTAAAAATGTAATCTTTCTTTGTTTTCGATTTAAAGAATTTAACAATCTTTATGACTCTATAGCGCTGTCCCTATGAAAATTCATATGATATCATTCTAAAAAGTCTTGTTTTAATAAAAAAGATGTCTCACCTTCGACTCTTGAGGTAGTTGTTTAACAGTCTGTCCCATCATGAGAGCCATAAGTAGGAAATATATGTGAGATATATCAGCATGGTGTTGAAGAAGCCATGACAACTGTTGAAATCCAGGTAATCCAGCTTTGTCCGAGCTGTCTAGTCTACTGTCCTTCTTAGGAATAGCAGCACCTAGTTGACACCCAGCTGTAACAAGCCAAGGTAAGTTACAACTTATACTATAATTAAAACTAAGTTTAAATCTTTGAGGCCAAACATAGTTTTTATCTAATAAACCCTAGTGGAGGCTGCAAATTGATTGTTGTTTGAAGAGACATTATGACATTATACACATTATTTACTTCAAAACCCTTTTAATTGTTTTAAAATGGTATAAACACTTAAAAACTAAACAATCTTAAAGAGAAGGATCTTTATGCTAAACAAAAAACTAGCTTAATTCAGTCTTTTTGTTAGTTTTCATTGATTTAGAGTGTAATTGAGGTAAATAGTCATAAATCTTTTTCACTCGATAAAATGGTGGAAATTTCCCCCATTTTTTATTCACATGTACATTAAAGGTAATGGCTTCTTGAAAAGCAATTTATACTAAACTTTAATTAACTCAGTTAGGAGATCACAGTAGCTGAGTAGTAAGCATTCTAGCAACTCTCCTAAGACCAGGGTCAAAAAAAAGACAACACTGGTTCAAACCATAGATAGGCAAGACACGATTTACAATGATGATCAAATAGAGTAGAATTAGTAAAGAGACTATAATAACCTGATGATTTGTTCATCAAGGAGTGACTTCCCATTTTTATGCAGTGAAAATAGGGGGAAAAATAGCCGAACCTAAAAAAAAATGATTTCAAGCAAGAAACTTGGAGGAGATGTGTACACCTTCCTATTGAATATACTAAAAGTCCCCTAACATCGAAGCTGTGCTACGGCTGCCTTGTTGATTTTTGGTTTTTTGCTTGTAATTCCTTAAATATTGCAGATAGAACGAATAGTTAAAAATATTAATTTTAAAGGCTTATAAAATAAACTTTTTTTTTCTTATAACTTTTTCTCAAAACCTTACAGGATTTTAATTATTAAAGATTTAAGCAAAACTGATGGTACTTCTGGAAATGGTCTATATATTTTTTTGGGGTCACTGAATCCAACCAAATTTTTAAGTTCCATTCAAGATCTTGCTTGTACTAATTTTTACGAGGTCAAAACCTATTTTTACTGCACTATGTAGACTAAAAATAAAAATGAAGGGACCATTAAAATTATTAAAATTATTTAGCTATAATATTCCAAGCATTTCCAGGTGATGTTATTAGCATTAACAATGTGAACAAACCCAATTTTAACATGATCTGACTACAAACACCAAACTAAATGTAAAATATAGTAAAAAAGACTTGGAAGACAATAAAAAAACACAAACAACCAAAATCAAATAATCTTTAGCAGGAAAATTTCACTCAACCTTTTTTAGTACAATTAATTTGCCTTTGCTTGACAAAAAAATGAAAGATATCTTTCAGCAATATTTAACTTAACCTTTTTCGGTACAATCAATTTGCCTGTGCTTGATAAAAGAATGAAAGATATCTTTCAGCAATATTTAACTAAACCTTTTTTAGTACAATCAAATTGCCTGTGCTTGATAAAAGAATGAAAGATATCTTTCAGCAATATTTAACTTAACTTTTTTTAGTATAATGAAATTGCCTTTGCTTGAAAAAAGAATGAATGATATCTTTCAGCAATATTTAACTTAACCTTTTTTAGTACAATCAATTTGCCTTTGCTTGACAAATGAAAGATCTCATATGATTTTATTCCTACAATAAGTGTGCTTATGTTATAAGAGTCGTACATAAGAGCTGAATATGTTAAAATCCTGTTGGTTTAAAAGGAGGTGCCTAAAAAAAAAAAGTAGCCAAAGTAAATTTCGAAAAATTGTAAAAAATTAATGAATAATACATATTTTTAAAAATAATAAGGGTGTATATATTTTCAAAAATTAAAAGATGAGACACTGAAAAATTATATCATAATTTGTTAAATTAATTCAAAGGACAACACAATGTTAATTGAGTACAATAACAAACACAAATACATCATAAACACCATCCATTTTAATAAACTTTAAAACGAATAGGCTATTATCAGATTAAAAAGCGGTTATTTTCAACTTTCTTTTATTAAAATAGTGACCTGATTCCCCGAAACAGGCTGTAAATTGCTTTAATAGAGGGTACTTAGGGCTGTCTGATGAAGCAGTCTGAAGTAACCGTTGTAAAATTTGATATTGGTGTTTTTCCATTATTGTTGACAGATAGTTCATAGGCAGATGCTTAATAGACTCATTTCTCAGAATAGACTCCAGAAGTTTTTCTACAAATTGATAAAAAAGTGTGACATACGAGTCCTTTATATAAAATTTAAATTCTATAAATTCTACATTCGGTAATCTTTATTCTCTTAGAAAAAAGAAAATAAAGAGTACTTTGAAATGTTAACAAATGTAATAATTATTCATTAGAGGCTTTATAATTCCTCATAACTAATTACATTATGAATATAACACTTTAAATCTCAAATGCTTAGATAGAAATCTATAACATCGAAAAACAATATTTTTAGTTCACTATCACAATTGTGTTTTAATAAAATAACAACATTTAAGAAGAGTAAATTGAGACCTATTTTACCATCCCGATTAGTACATTCTCACACACAGAGTAAGGTACATTAAAATTCCTAATTATTTAGCCAGGAAGTTAATATCAGCATGCAAAGTACAGAGAATTATGTGGGTTTGGAGGAAAATAGTTTTTTATTATTACACATGCAATGAGCTTTGTTACTAGCACTAGCAACCACTCTACATGCAAACTATTTTAAACAAAACTTTTAAAACAAAAATTAATGTCTGGTCGAAAAATCGCTGAAGAGTAAGTAACAGATGTAAACTAGGGAAGAAAAAAAAACTTTTAAAAATGTTGTATAAGTAAAAAAAAAACAGGAAAAATAGCAGAGAAACTTCTTAAAATAATATAATAATTTTGAAAATTATTTAACCAGTGGACTTCAATTTGACCAACACTGAAGATAGTTAAATTTAACCACTTCGAAATACCTAGCACAGTGGATGGGCATAATTGCACATCCACAGAAGAAGAGTTCCTTTTTCCAATCTGTAATTGTTGTCCACTGTGCAAGAAGGTATTTTACAAGGTAAGTGTTAAAAAAAGCCAACAATTCAATTTATTAGTTGCAATAATTTTAAAATTGATTAGATCTTCGGTTAATATATAAGTAATTTTTCCTCACCTTCAGAACAAAAATAATAATACTTGAAAGATTATTTGCATGCATTTGAACACTTTCCTATTACTGCAGAGAAAATTGCAATAAGCTGTTAATACAATGTGAAGACAATGAAGGAGTCAGGGAGAGAGAAAAACTATATAAAAAGATAAATTCAAAATTTTATATGCGGAATAAGAAAAAAAGGTCTTTAATTGAAGAGATACAAGTATTAAACAGTAGTAACTGTAATAATACTGTGATTGATAATGCAACTTAAAATGGGTATGTCCTTCTTTAGACTGTTATTCCCCTTATAAAAAGAAGTGTGATATTATTTTGTTCCACAGGTACATTAGACTAAACATCCATTTGTCTTAATAGTTATTTAGTTAGTAATTTGTATTCTAAAAAAACATAGGGGAGTAAAAATCTTAAGAAGTACTAACATTGAATTGTAAAAAACAAAGGTGATGATTTAATTGAAAATAACCACAATAAAATATGAATATTTAATCAATTACAAAGTATTTAAAATTAAACCACCTGTGTGTTTTAATTTAAATGTGTACAAATTATCATACGTTTGATTACCGCAAAATACCAGTCAATACAACCAACATTTAATTGTTTTAAAATAATCTTACCCAACACAACTCCTTGCTTATTATGAAGTAGTAGTTCGGTGTCTTGAAGCCAAGCACCAGAGGAAGTACCTTCTCTAAATTTGGCCAGTAAAGTAGGTAAAGAACAAAGAACTACAAGGATGCGAAGTCCCCATACAACACTACTAGGATGAACATGGCCCTGCAGAAATAGTAGTGGCCAATCCAATCCTAAAGTACCAGCAAGCTCGTCACTCAAACTAAAAACACATTTGTTTATATTAGTATAAATGTAGAATTATTAAATATACTACAGTAGAGTCTCGCTAATCCGGGTTTGACGGGACCGGACCAGTCCGGATCTTCGAAAGTCTGGAAACGGAATCATTTTTAAAATGTCTGTAAAACAAGGTTTTGTAGGGTAAAACTATTAAAACCGAGGTTTTTATTGACAAAATTACTTCTATTTGTCTCCAAAACATGCTTGTACAACGTAGGTATAACACTATTTAAGTTGAGAGCTTTTCTTCTGTCACCTGTCCGAGTATCAAATGAATTAAAATAAAATGACAATCTATTAAGCAGGTGCAGGGATTAGGGATTGAAGGGACTTCCTGACAAACAGGCTGTGTTCCGATATGAAATTCGAGGAACGATAATCATTTCACAAAAAGTTGAGACATTTATTAGACATTGTCGGCTTGGCGAAATTTCATGGAACTGCGTTAAGCCGCCGCTAAATGTTTCTTAAAATCCTCTCCCCATCTCAGTCACATATAATTTTATTTCCTGGAATGCTTTACCTTTGAATCTTCCGCCCTGCAATTCTATGGAACCGAAACAGATTTATCGATGTTCTTACTTATTCCTAATTATTCTAAATCTGTTAATTTTTAACAAAAATACCGGGTATTCCTCGTTTCGGAATGTAGGAATATACACCTGTAAACTAAAAGACAATTAAAGTAGAAACCCCTTATAAGATAATCTTAACAATTCATAAATCAGAACAGGCCCTAGTTCTGTTCTGCTTTCTTTTTTTCTTTTTTTTATAGTTTTTGGCCTGTCCGGATTATACGGATGTCCGGACTAGCGGGGTCCGGATAAGCGAGACTCTACTGTACATATAAAGCACTGTTCATGGATAAAATTAACTATTACGGTTGAATTAGCAGCAGGGAAATTTAAAGTACAAAATAAATATAATCGAAACTGTTTTAAGTAAAACGTATTGTAAGTAAAATTAAAGAAATGTTATAAAAAAAATGATAAAAGTACTCACGGAACATTAACATTATTCCTGGGTGTAAAAAGAAGACTATGGAGTAACTGAAGACAACGGTTCCGTAACAAAATGTTAGATACCCGATCCTGGGGTGGTAGAGCTTCAGCCTCTGTTTCTCCATTCCTTTCAGGTGGTAAGCTGAGATTCTTCTCACAAAGGCTGGCGGAGCAGGGAAGGGTAGATACTATGAACTGACCAAACCTAAGCAACATACATTTAAACACAATAAATTTACAAAAGCATTCACTCATTAAGACTTCTGATTTATTAGGATACTGTTATCACTAACATACTAATACGCTCTTTTTGTTCAAGAAATTGATAAAGCTACACGCTGTGACTGATTTATATAACATCAGTTTTAATTAATAAAGGATTTGCTCGATGCTAGCTTTTTTTCTTTTTATTATATTTAAAAAAAAAAAAAACATTAATTTTCTCAAATTTTGTTTTCTAGACTGAAATCCATTTGGCTTCCGAGTGACTCATCTCTGTCAACATTTACTTATAAATATTTATCCATATAGAATAAAGAATAACTTACGAAAGTAAATCCTGAGGACTAGGATGTGCTACTAGAAGGGCACCAAGCAGATTCAGCATTAGACTTCTAGTTGGATTACTAGTAACCTTCAACAATCAAATAAAGTAATTAAGTATAGGAAAAGTTAATTACATATATCAAGGAGTTATTATCAAAAATACATCTTTTTTTAAAGGCCTTGCCACTCCTTACAAAATATAGTCCCTAAATTTTATATCTATTTTTATTACTAATAAGGCGGCGAGGAGGCCAATCCTATCACTAGACTAATTTGGGTCTTTTTTGTCAACCTTTGAATCTCAAGACTTATGACCATCAATCACCTCAGTCTTACCCTGGAGTATTCTAGTTCGGGTAATAAAGAAGAGGATGTCTTGCCACTAAACAAGTTCCTCTTCCTTGATGTGTTCCTTCTACCTGTGAAAGCTTAGTCTCCCATATCCTTCACGTACTCCCATAAAATGGTAAGCTATCTTCTCAAGTGGGGTCATCTTCAATTTTTAATTATTCCAGATGTCTCTTAAGCTGACTATGTCCAGCAGTTAAGATCTCAACTATTTTTCTCAGGTTGAGTCAACTCAATCCCTCGAGCCATCTGCTTTTTATTTTGTTTAGTTTTGGCAGCCCACCATTCTCACCCATGCTCTCTCTGCTTCCTCCCATGTCCTCTTTTTGATGGCTGACTTAGACAGTCCTCTAGATCTAGAAAGTCAACCGCGGGCTCTAATCCACAGATTGGTATGAAAGCTCCTTTCTTTGCTACTACATCTGCTTTCTTATTTCCTGGGATCCCTGTGTGTTCTGGGACCCTAAGCAGAGTATCCACCTATAGCTCTGGAAGTAGCTATAATGTCTCTTGACACTCCATAGCCAGTGCTGAATCTACACTTAGAGGACAGTGGTACTCTAAGGTGGTGGAGATTATTATCTCAGTCTTAGATAGATTGACTGAGAGTCAATCTCTTTGAACCATCTTAAACCATCTTTAAATAATCTTACAAGTTAGTTGCAACCTTTCACACATATGATTCCTTCCTTTCAGGGAGGACTTTATCCATTAAACAATGACTTGGGGAGTGTTCCTTTTCTATTTTCCTTTACTTCAGCCCTAAATCTTATGTTGATTAGGACATAAAATAAAAAGTAATAAATCAAATAAACACCCCCTCCCCTTATGATTAAAGAGAAATTGCCTTCCGCCTGCTGTATGAATTAATTAAATAAAATAATTATAGTTTAGCAAACAGAGCTTAGAAAGCTATTATTTTTCAAAAAAATATCAAAATGATGAATGGAATTTTTAAAAAATGTATACTTTTCAATGTAGAGTAAAAATGTAAAATTTGGAATCACTTGTCAGGTAGAAAAAGCACCATAATTAGTTTTAAATGTTTACCTGAGGTAAGATATAAAGGAGTCTTTGTACAAGTTTCATCTGTCGCATGATAGCTAAATTGTTTTTCTTTTCACTAGATTCTGCTATGAGTTCATATAAATGCTCAAATAGGCTTCTCTGAAGATCTCCAGGGGCTTCATGCCACACCTTAAAAAATTAATATACATTTAATTTTCTGTTAATGCAACAACAATTAACAACAGCAAATTAATTTAATGAATAAAATATTTACATAAAGATCAATTTTTTTATGAGTCAAACAAGTTTAACAAAGCATATAATTCTAGTAAAGGATATAATTATGTTAATAACTTTCAAATGTCATAAAAAATACCTCTATGTTGCAGAGAAGATCCTGAAAAGCAGTAGTGTTAGGTATCGTAGAGCTTTCCCTTGCACTGTCCACAGTTCCGACTAAACTGAATACAAGATGAAGTATATGAGAGTTAAGTATGTGTTTTTTCTTCCTGAGAAGCATAGCCAGGGTCTGATAACCATGCAAGCGATCCATCTCACACTGAGTAGTTCTATCTGAACGCACTACACATACTAGTGCTTTAACTCCAGCATAAAGACTTTCAACATCACCTGCCATTGAGATCAGACCTGTAAAAAAATAATCATAAGAAGTCAAATTTTGAATTACCGTAAAATCTCGCGTATAATACGCACTTTTTTTACCTCTTTTTTCCTTCCAAAATCGGGGTGCGTATTATACACAAGTGAAAAAAATACTTCGTTTACAACTTAAATTTTACCTCAATAATTGAAAAATAATAAAAAAACATAAACGTAAAAACATACTTTTTTTAACGAAAACTGATTTTATGTATCTTATCGTATTTATTTTGGTTATCATACTTATTTTTATTCTCTTAAGAATAAAAATAAGTTAATAAATTAGACAGAAAGTCTTGTTATCATCATGGTTATGTTATTTTATTTCGCTAGTTGATCAAAGTGATAGATAAAAGTAGATAGAATATAATTTTTTGTTTATCTCTAAAACCGGTACCGCTGTGAGATTACACCGACTTGATAACACACGACTGACTTCAAAGGCGGCCCTTCTATGAATTTATCTATTTTATAAGAAAACACCCAGATTTCTTATAAAATAGGCACCTTATTAGCCATCTGACCATTACGCTATAAATATTAAAAATTACACGCAAAATGTGCAAAATATATGACTCTAGATGCGTATTATAAACTATTTTTTTCCTAAAATTTGACGGAAAAGTCGGGTGCGTATTATACGCGAATATTTAATTTTCCCCAAATTATAGCTCAAAATTTGGCCTGCGTATTATACACGGGTGCGTATTATACGCGAGATTTTACGGTATCTAATTTATTAATTTCCTGAAAAAATTAAAAAATAAAAGAATTATTGAAAACCTAGAAAGATGTGACAAAAGCCACCAGCTAATGAGATTTTTAAAAGTGCAAGAAGTAAGTGGAGGTAGTAAAAAAAGGACAGCTAAGGTAAATGCACTAAAATTAAGTGAGATCAGGTAGTAATCTAGTACTTCCTAGTAGAACAGGTAGGACGAACCACTTGTTTTAATTAACCTAGTAGCTGAAACTCTCCACCTTGGGGCGTAAAAATGGCCTAAAAGATGGCCTAATTGCTAGGTTAAAACAAGTGGTTCGCCCTACCTGTTCTACTCTAGCAATTAGGCCATCTTTTAGGCCCTTTTTACACCCCATGGTGGAGAGTTCCAGCTACTTCACCATCATACATTTGTACCGCTGAAGCAAGTATGGTGTGGACATTAGTAAGCTATATAAGCGTGGGTGAAGAGGGCTCCCTAAGTATCAGGTAAGAAATATGTATAGTAATTACCAAGGAGGAGGGAGGCTCCACCAACACTGTGAATCATACTAGCAACAGGTTGTGGTGTAAAGACTCGGACACCAAGGTATCCTACTACTACACCTCCCAGAGATCTGGCTGCACCACTCAGGTGGCCTGCAGAGTTATGTAGAACCCGTATTGGCGTTGCATTCTCATAACTCGGCATACCAAGCTGTCAAAACAAAATGTACATTACTGAGTTAATAGGTCTTCATATGTAAATTTAAAAGAAGTCAGGAAAAAAAGTCATTATTAGTATAATAATTAATAATGTTTCAAATAAAAGGAATATTTCTCTGAGCATATGCACAGAAACTTGTACTCGGAATGTCTAAACAAAAATATGACACTTATCAAATAATTCAAATGTTGAAATTAAATAGTGAAAATAGACAAGAACTTTTTACACATTTTGTAGGAAATAGACCAACCTGTTTGGCTATTGACTTATTATCAACTCTGCTGTAGACTTTCCTTATCTTTAGAAGAGTTAGATGAGATACAGCCTTGGCATTTAATCCAAACACTATCTTTTCTTCCGCAACTAGGGCATTTAGAGGTTCTCCCACTGAAAATAATAAAATAAATTTGAATGGGTAAAATAAAAGGTTTTAGAATAAGAGTAGAAAAGGCAATAAAGAAAATACTATCTATTTAAATTTAGATAAATTTCATATTTTTTTACAACAATCCAACTATGTAGCTTACTATGGAGAGAGAGTGGTTTCTTAATACAATCATTAAAATAACAATTTCGTGTTTTACCAGTAAGCTGAGGAGCCTGAAGACTAGCTAGGTAATGAGGTCCTAGTCGATATATAAGAGGCAGCGTATGAGGTCCCAGAACCTCTTCCAATAGATGACAGGGTCCTTGCTTCCAGGCAAGCCTAGAGTACCTCCTCCAACCTGGAGGTGTACCTATGTAGCCGTAAACTGATGAAGCTATACTCAGGTTAGCAGCTCCACCGCCAGGATTTTGACTCATGTAGTGCAACTAGACAAATATTCATTGAATTATTATAAGGAAACATCAATCTTCCCCTTCTTTCTGTGACAGATAGTGAGATTACCATGGACTCATTTAGAAGTGTCTTAAAAAAAGAAGGAGCGAAACTGAAGAGTTCACTGACTCAAATGTGATAAGAGCAAACTTTTATCAATAAGAATATACCTTTTGTGTATGGAGGTGTTGCCCATCAACATATATGGAGACAGAAGAATTTTTAAGGACAGCTCTGTTGAGTACAAGAATAATATGATGCCAATGTCCTTCCTGGAGTAGATCTGGACACCAGACTCGAGCTGTCCAATCATTACCAGTCTCAGGCTCCCAATCACTTGTTACTGTAAAAATACATTTAAATACTGTACCATAGAATTTATATCACTCACTTTTGAATAAATAAATAAAATTAAAAATAACCAAATAAATAAAAATCTATAATAAGTTAAAACATTATTACTTTTATTATTCTGTACATCTAGTTTTTTCCTCCTGTTTTAAGTGGTCCTTGTGAAGTTTATTAAAGATTTTAAGTATTATTAAAGGAATTAAAATTATTAGAATTTTTTAAAAATAAAATAAGCTATAATTACCCTGAGATAGAGGAGTTTCCATGGTAGATACAATGATAGATTTGTCTCTGGCAGAAAGAAGGAGAACAAGGCAGATAAGATGTTGATCTTTAGATGAGGTCCGAACTATAGTGAGCAAACGTACTGGGTGTGGATCTGTTCTAGCTTCACTGTACCTCTCCACACATATCCAAGTAGAATAGCTTAGTCCTGTCACAGGTGGAAACATACGATCTCCTACAAAAAAAACACAAATAAATATTTAAAACATGTGCTATCACAACTTGGAAAGTTAAAAAAAAGTCTGTCTTAGGTCCTATTATTGTATTGAATGGACACTATAGATTTGGATGTTTCAATTTTTCTTTTTTCCATCGATAATTATTATTTTTAATCAATAAAAAATGTGCACAGCACAGAGGGTAGCAATTAATGTGATTATCTGAGGGGCTACTTTCAACAAACCATCCAAATTTCATAAATATCTGATGATTATATTTAAAGATATAAGTTTTGAAAAACCAAGTTGTTTGTGATTCCTAGCGGGGTCACACTTAATCAAAATTAAATGTGTGCAGTTGGTTGAAACAGACCAACCAACTGACAGAGAGACTCGAGACTAAAATTTTCTCTCTGGTCTGAAACAGATTTCTGTCCAAGAATTTTTGGAAATTGGAGATATAAAAAAAAAAAATCTCGGAAGCAATACAAAGAGTATTAGCACGTTAATTTCTGTTAATTCGTGATATAGTTGATTAACAGTAAGTTCTTTAGATAAAAGAAATCATTCTTTGTAATATATTTGCCTATGAGAAGTAAAAACTATGCTGAAATAATAAATAATAATTAAACCATTCAAAAACTTTTATTTTTCTTTAGAAATTAATCTCAAACAAAATATGATTGAACAGGCAAAAATCTGTTTAAAATTATCTCATTCAACAAATGATCTTAAAACCCAGAACTATATGAAGAAAAATTATATGAGTAAGCCAAGCTGATATTATATATATATATACTAGCTGAATACCCGTGCTTCGCTACGGGGTGTTTTATTTTTAATTTATAAACTACCATCGAGAAACATTTAAATTATTTTACTAAGCGAGAATATTTATATTCTATCCCTCCCCCTTATTTCTATACCTCTCCCCTTTGATGGGATAATTTGCTAATATCCCAAATTAGTAATTGATTCCGATTGCTGAAAAAAAAAAATCTTTAAATACAACTTTCCGGGAAAAGCAGCGTTTTTATCCTCTTTTCTACAGAAATTTCCACAAATCTTAAAATATTTTCAGGAGTTTTTTCTGCAATTTTGGTTAAAGAAATTAGAATTTTGAAATCTTTTTAGAAGCCCCGTTCTCCACCCGATATAAAGCTACCAACACGTTTTATAGCCTAAATCACCCTTAGAATTGAGTTTAACATTGTACCCAAGAACCACCAAAATATATTCAGCTATTTGGACGTGACTGACGCACAGAAAAATAGATATAAAATTTTCTAAACAAATTCGTTGTCAGGACCACTGATTCAGTGAAAATACAAAATTTGAGCCCAATCGGATAAATGTACAGTCACAATAATTATTAGTTTTATGTGCATAGATATACATATATTTTTCCATTTACACGTACATAACAACAATTACAGTACTTTTAGAGCTTTTCAACGGTATGCATCATGAAGGGTTTTCATTACTTTGACATTTGTACCCTGTACCGCAGTGTACCAAAAATTAAATTTCGAAAATTCATGTAGACAGTGACCTTCCCCTTACTTTAAAGGTCAAATGTGCAAATTTTCCTCGAACTCGAACTAAAACTGTAGATTTGAATAAAGAACACACAGACATGCCCGCGCACACACACATACGTTTTTTCTACTGTACATTGACAATTCCTTTTTACCCTTCTCCTAAATAAAAATATGACAAAACTGTATTTTACATTACTTATTACTTCAGACATTTCATTACTTAGACATCTGTACCCCGTACCCTGTGTGCCAACATTTTAAATTCATAATCTCATGTAAGCAGTGACCTTCCTCTAGTTTTTAAAGAAAAATGTAAATATCCATCAAATTGGGATAATCTGTAGATTTGTATAAAAGACACTTCATTTATATAAAATGTAGCTATACATATTTTTCCATTTTACCCCCTCCTAAATGAAAATATGACAAAACTGTACATAACAACAATTACTGTACTTTTGAAGAGCTTTTCAACTATATGCATCATGAAGAGTATTCATTACTTTGAAATTTGTACCCCGTACCCCTGGGTACAAAAATGAAAATTTCGCAAAATCCTTTCTTAGTGGACGCCTATGATATGAACAGAGTATATCCTGAAAATTTCAAGTCTCTCGGTTAAGCAGATTTTGCTGTGTGTTGATTCTATGTCAATCAGTCAGTCAGTCAATCAGGACATTGCCACTTATATTATAGATATTTAATTGGGCCTGAAAACTGACTGGATAGATAAAGAAAAAATAAACTAATAACACAAACAGAAGCTAAAATTTGAAATATTATGTAGAGAGAATAATCTTATAGAGAAGTTACCTGCTCCAATGCCACCAACAACAGCATCATCAGGTGCAGTTAGAGGTGTAACTGTAGCAGGAGACTGTGGTGCTATACTAGGCAGGTAAAGACAGCCAAATCCTTCGGCAGACATATCTAGCTCTGTAAATGGAGGAGAAGGTAGAGGACCACGGGGTGTAGTCATAGATACCAATGTCTTCACCCTCGTGAGTGGCACTGCCCCACCACCAGTCACAGAGTCACCACAGCATAATGGCGACCCTAGTCTCAGCAGCTCCCTAAAAATACATCCATGATTAATAAGATCTAAAAGTCTATGAGAATTATTTAAATTGGAAGTTAGAATAGGTAATTTAACGCTGTACAAATGTTAATAAGGTATAATTAGTGGAAAATTACCTTAGATCTTTAGGTTCCAAGCACTGAGTCGCTAATCTTTCTATCTTATACTGAAGTGGAGTATGCAGTGGATGAGACTCATCCTGCAACGGAATCCTTCCTACTGAAAGAAGTTGAGTAGGCAATCCTGCTTCACACATCACCTGTTGATTTCTTTCACTTCTCATTAGGGATTTTATAACTTCAGCACTGTACACCTGTAGTCTTAGGCTTAACTATAACAGAGAACATAAGATGATATTAGTAGTAGTGGTTAGGCGGGTAAGACGAAACTCTTGTTCGAACCTAGCAATCAGGCCGCATTGGGCCCATTTTACTAACCCCATGGTGGAGAGGTCCAGCCACTTCTCACATCATACCTGCACCTGGTACCGCTGAAGCGGTGTATGGTGTGGTCATTAGTGAGCTATTTAAATCAGAGCATCAGGGCACGGGATTGAACCATTGACCTTAATTCACCTCGATTCATTAATAGCTGGGCTCAGCCCCACTGGCTCTCCTCACATAATGGTATTAGTAAGCTTCCCAAATAAGTAATAAAAATTTGTGAAAAGTAGTAAAAAAAAAAGAAAAGAAAAGACAATTACCTCTGGGTATTTAGAAGAGAATATAGATGGAAGGAGATGAAACATGGCGATGACTACACCAGGATGAACCACTAAGGGTTCAGGACATGGGGGTGTCAGATTTAAGCAGCTCACTCTTTTTGCACTTCCCGGAGACTCAACAGACGATTGCATCTGTAATGAAATAAAATAAAATAGACATCACTATAGACACAATCAATAAATCTAAGCTAGGCTTCTTTAAGGTTTGAAAAAATCAATTAGTAAATAGAAAGGAAAGATATTCATCTAAAATGTCTTCAGCCCCTTTTGTTAATTATCCTGTGAAATTATTTGTGTATTTTTAAAAAAAATATAAATTAAACAAAATTATACATGATGTGGAAAGATAAATTGTATACAACTATTAAGTTAAGTAGAATAAGAAACATATTTCATCATCATAGTACACATTAGAAGCTTTGGATGGCAAGTTTAATCTTTGGATGCAACAGTTAATCAATATAATACCTCTATTGTCCGTTTGTGAGATGGTGATTTGATAGAATGTAGCGACTGTGTAGGTTTATCATATGAATCAACAGCTACATCATAAAGGAGTCTTAGTACTAAGCAAGCATAGCTTAATGCCTTCGGAATGTTGTCAGGTAAGCTAAAACAAACAACCACATAAACTCACAAAACAAGTTTAACTACATAATAATAAAAACAATGAAGCATTATTTTATAAACTTGACAATAAGTTTTTATTATAAGAACAGATTATAGTAAATAAAACTTAGAGAGTTAAATTGTTAATTTTCTTGCCAAAAAACAACAACGACAACAGAGTTTAGTTTAGGTACCAGCTACAATGATTTTGTTATCTTTAAAACAGGTAGCAGATAAGAATACTCAACAGCAACAAACTAGATAAAAAATACCTTGATTGCTACCTGAAAGAAGCAGAATGTGAGAACTATTTTTTTTTTTTTTTTTTTAAAGAAGTAAAATAGGAGGTTGGTACTAGTCAATAAAAATACTTACTGAGGGTCAATCAGAGATGATATAAAGAGGTAATGGAATGACGCATCTTCAAGGGAAAATGTAAGAACTTCCTCACACTCTTCTATTTGTGTATTCTGAGAGAAACATCCTAAGAGTCTCAGTGTATCACATAAACTGGTTAAACAAATCTAGAACATAAATTAAAGATAATCATTAACAATCAAAAATCTCATCCAAATACATGAAAATATGAATTATATTAAAAAATAAGTTCTGATAAATGTATTGTAATGGAACTCTTCTCTCACTTAGTAACTAACTCTGGAATTAGGAATTATTGAGCGATATAGGAACTATAAAATCACACCTAGAGTAGCATAGTGTTTTTCAGTGAAGACATTAAATAAGACTAGCCCATACAAACAAAGTTTTTATTATAAATCCTTAATATTTAGGCATTTGATTGTGTGATTTATGGGCAATATTTTTACACTTTGAAAATTTTCATTATTTATTTAGTTGGGTTACTGTTTTTTCAAACAACGTCATTGATCAGTAAGTGTAGGTGAGGACCCCAAATTTTGATAGAATGTTTCTGTATTGGTACAGATTCTTTGCCAAGTTTCAGGTAGATTGGATGATTAGAAGAGGGTTAATTAACTTTACAAAGAGATTTTGAACACACCACTTACAGACAAAATCTAAACCATAAACAGCTTGGTACACAAGTAGTATGTCTTGTTGTTGCTTCGAGTAAACATAACAATGCACCACACCCCTGAAGATGCTTCCAGTAGTGGAAGCACATCATTGGATTTTTTCACAGGAAAACCAAGCTGTTTACAACGAATCTATCTGTGGAAGCCTACGCACCAAGTTAAAATCTAAACGAATACAAAGGATTTATAAAATTTTGTTGACATAATAAATAAATTGGTAAGGCATGAATTCTCACGTAAAAAGGGTTTCGTTGGTATTGTCAAACAAAATTAGTAAGGGGGAGGAGGGGGAGGGGGGACACGAAAAATTTCGATGTTTTTTAACAAAATGGCGCCGAAAATAAAACACTAACCCTAAGTGGTATATATATTTGTAATCTACTCTTCAATACCTTTCATTTGATACCCCACTTCAAAATTAGTAAGGGGAGGAGGGGG
>KZ651040.1:5653-16404 GCA_001010745.2 Gerris buenoi
ATATATATTTTTCAATTAAATTTCCCATAACTATTTCTTAATCGTGAAATAATAAATTCGTCAAAAATTAAAGAGCAATACATTCTAGAACTCAAGTTTCACTTCTAATGCGTGAGAGCCTCACACATATTTTTTTTTAAAAAATATAAACATTTGAACTCATTGTTCTACAGCAAGGAACCAAATTGATTTGTAATCACAAATAACTTCATTACCTGGTAAAAATGGTAGAAACTGCGAAGAATATTATGAAGAAGCTGGAAGGCTTTCCGTGGGTCTCAAATTTTACATCAGCTTGCCTCGAAATTGATTTTATTTTTTTAGAAAATCACAGGTAAACAACAAAACGTCCGACCGCATAAGAAATTTAAATGCAACTATAGAGCTACTGACTGGTCCACCAGGGCTGCCAATCTGACCATATTTTAAACCAAAAACATCAGTGTCCGATTCATCCCACTGTCCAAACCAACCCTGCTCTCCTCTACAGAATCCTCAAGTTATTTGATTGATAGAAATGCGTCTATTTGGACTCAGCTAAAATTTGTTACTCTATTACAATCATAAAATCTAATTTGCTCTACTAAACTAAGTAAATAGGAAAGTAAAATAGAGTTCTTTCTACTTCCTGAGCACATTCCTCATTATAAATAGTGATGTCATACTATTATTCTCGTTTTTTTAACCGTCCTTCTCAAGCCGAGTTTACACGAACCAAGTAATTTTGATTTAATCCACTTGGTCGAAGTAGAGGAACTTTGATACACGCTATAATGTAGATGTTAAGATAGATATACTTTATTTTAGTTTTAAAACAGTGGTTATACAATAACCTTCTAGTAAACAAACCCCAGCTGACCCAGCTAAACCTCTCATCTTTGTCATTTTTTAACAGCTCGTTTTCATAATTTGTCTGGAGAGCGCCATTTTTGTTTTCATTAATGTCCACTTTGATAAAAAAAAAAAAAAAAAAAAAAAAAAAAAAAAAAAAAAAAAAAAAAAAAAAAAAAAANCCACTGAAGCCGGAGGTACACGATACAACGTCCACTTGGTGCAACGTATACTTGGTCCAAATAACATTGATCAAATCCATTTGGTCCAACTGTGTGTGAAACTTGGAAGTAAGATTTAGTATTTAGACGATTAAAGTATTCTTGGTCCAAGAGTGGAACTTTGATTCACTATATAGTAGAGGTTAAGATAGATTGTGTGAAATGTTTTTCCCTCTAAAAAATTCCAGTTAAATTGTACTTATTTAGTTTTAAAACAGTGGTGATATATTATAACCTTCTAGTGTCAAAACCCAGCACAACCTCATAGCTTTGTCAGTTTCTGAAAGACGGGCTCCATTTTTGTTTTCATCAAAGTCTAGTTCGATCAAAAAAGTTGGAGCCCATCCAACTCAACTTGGATGTCGTAGTTGACTTGGATACCCTATTTACACGATCCAAGTTGCGTTAAAATAAAGTCAAAGCTGACTTGGTTCAAGCCTCAAGTATTTATCGTGTAAAGGAGACTTTAAGAAAAAAAACCTGATATCTTTAAGTCTATCATTTAGTCTCACCTTTCAGAAGCACCTGAGAGCTCATTTTCTGAACACGACGCGGCCATTACACCCTACACTTACTGTTCTTTCCAGTTGGCGACACTGATTTCTTGTTTTGTACGCTGCTTTTGTATGCTTGTGTCGTGTTTACTAATATTGCCCGTGAACTCTGTTACATTTTTTCTGGCGTTCCTCTGTGTTTATTTTTATTTATGAAGGAATGTTCTCTTTTCATCTCTGTAAAAACATTTTATTCGTATTTTCCCGTCCGAATCACCTGAGTTCGATAGACATCCGAGAACTGATTTCCTAACATTACTGTGATATAAATAACTCGCTAGTTTATAGAAGTGAAATCTTTTATTAATTGTAGTGCATCGTGTTTTATTATTTTTTCTTTCTTTTTTACGCTTGTTTTATTCCATTAGATTTTTATTTGTTTGTTTTTTATTTAAAGAGTGGATACAATCAGACGTTTCATATCGGTTCTTGCTAAGTTTTGTGCTGGCCTAACTTATATCTGTTTACGTACCAAACTTTGAATTGCTATTCTTAACATTGTATCGTTTAAAGTGCCGAATGATAGGTAAGTGGTTCTAAAACATCTATTGGTTGTGTCTTGATTGTTTCTATGTACTTTTTATCGTTATCCAGCCTTTAATCGTAACTGTCGGGTTTATAATACTTCAAACGAACGCTCTGAACAATTATACTCACTATACTACGTTTAAACGTGATTCCTTGTATGCAATTTACAGGTAAATTAATGCAACTGTCTGAAAAACCTTTAGGCTTTGGCAGTTTGTTACAATACTACTGTTTTTTGTTTAATTCTCTCATTATAAATCGTGCTTCGACTTAGTAGTGTGTTTTGTCAGATACATATACTTCATCAAGTGTTCCCTTATCGATTAAATAAATAAAATATCCATTAATTGCACGTAGGACAATCATAATTCACTTTAAACTAACATACTGTGACAAGCAAATGCTATACTTTGAAAGAATTCACTTAACATTTAGTATTACATGGTAAATGTCACATTCTTGTAATGTTATCTTATCCAACTTTAGTTTCCTAATATATTTTTGATCCGACATAGTCAAAGAATGGTGTCTGTTTGTCTGAAGGTTCATTTGATAACAGTACTAATCTATGAAATAGAAGAAATTTGAGATTTCCTTATCTAACCTGCTACTTTCAAACATTTACGAAACATAAAATCTTTACTTCAGAATGAATCTGTCATCGTTTTACCTATTATGTTTATGCTGGGCATAATTTGAAGTGGTGTGGCATTGTAATATAATTCATTAGGAACATTTTATTTGTTTTAAACGTTGATTGGCACTTCTTTGAATTGTTACTCCCCTTATAAACAAAATAGAGGAGTAGCAATCTAAAGAACGCTCAGGGTATGTTCTTCTTTTGAATGGTACTCCCCTTATCAAAACAGTAGTGGGATATTCCTTCATCCCAAAGTACATTGGACTAAACATTCTTTCTTCTTAATAGTTATTTGGTCAAAGCCATTCTATTCTAAAACAACATAGGAGATTATCAATCTAAAGAAGTTCCCCGTTAATTTTCATTGGTGCTTTGAACTGTTCATATGGTCTCTTTTCCCCTTAAACTTTTTAAAATCTATATTGCTTTTTATTACCAAGAATGCTATGATATGTAAGAATAATTAAGTTGTTATGTGTCATTTAATACAAACCAAAGTGTTTCAAATAGACTTTTCCCAAATATTCTTTCAATATCTTTATGTTGTATTATCAACCTCTATGGCTAGAATCATGTTCCTTTGTCTTTATATTCTTTTAAAAATTATTGTTGTGCAAATCTAATAAGAACCAGTATATAATAAATTATTTACATTGATAGTACTGACTATATTCATGTTAACATTGACTACAACAAAATATTCCTTTTAACAAAGAAACTTTGATAACATCTATCAAATAATAAATCATTTTATGCCTATCTATTTTGATAGATGCTGTCATGTCTAACGAAAAGTGACATGCATTTCAAATTGCGGCTAATCTTACGTTAATGCTACAGTTGAGAATTAACTAGCATTAAGTAATACTATAATACTTTGTTTTAAGATTTACCCAAATTGTTCATAAAAATTGTCTTAATTATGTTAAATATATGTTCATGTTTATTCTGTTAAATTTTACCTAGCCTCAAGTACACGGGGCGAGTTTACAAGCTACAAACCGGCTTGTATACAAGCAGCTCGTAAACTAGCCCAGTGTACTCGATGCACTCGCTCCATTAGCTACTACTATAAAAGCTCTGGAAAAAGTTAACCCGCCGGCGACTTTACAAGCTACTCGCCAGCTTTTTACAACACAAACAGGCAAATGTCACAGCACCACGTGGTTTCTACACGCTACCTACTTGGCTACTGAGCGAGTGGAAAGTTTTGTGTGGCACTTCAACTAGTGCACTCGCCGGCTTGTAGCTTGTAAACTCGCCCCGTGTACTTGAGGCTTTTCCATTATATATCTTATCCCTGGCATTTATAAACCTCGGATGTAATAAATTATGCTTTTAATTCTAGTCTATCTGCAGATAAACTCACATTTGACTCGATTATTTGGTTAAATAGAGATTATTGCTTTGTCCAAGATGAGGGTAAGACATTTTTCTGTTGAATAAAACTGTAAGCTTTGACTTTTACAAACCTCAGTGGTTAACATTAAGTTTTTAAAACCTAACTCAACTGCAAGCATATATTTAACATTTTATTCAATTATTTGATGAAATAAATTGTAATTTACTTTGTTATTGTCATATTTAGGTCTCACGTGGCATACAATTGGTTACCCACCCTATATTTGTTTACTGAACCACTTATAAGGGTTTTATTTGTCTAATTACAGCAAGGGAGTATTTACTTCTAAGACAATTAAGGCAATTTATAATGAAGATGTGGGGTATTGACACATTAAAGTTATTTTGGGGTGGGTATTATTGTAAACGAGTGCCAAATTATTATTTGGACTAAGCAATTGCATTTACTATCCCGGTCATAAAATAATAAGCTTTTAAAACTATCCCAATGGTAAATAAACAAACAAATTTAACTCTGTAATGTGTTCTTCATAAAACTATATACTATTGTCGATGTACATACTGAACTACTTTAAATCATGCTGTTTCAGAGACTTAAGCTTCGGCAATTATTAAAATATGTCGTAAAATTTAAGATTTTAAACTAACATAGCAATATTAATAAACAAACATATACATTTGACTTGATTATCCAATTGAATTGGTTTAATTGTTTCGACCAAGATTTGTGAAACTGGCGTATGAACACATGAATTGGATACAACTACAGTATGTGGGGCCCCTTCTAGATATCGCAAGTTGATTCCATCAATTGTTAACGTCATATAATGACAAAAATCGATCTTTAACATTCTATCGATAATGACGTCATATATAAATATATCCAAATAATGTATGATTTGTGAAATTTTACACTTTTTAACAAAAATGTGTTGGTTTTATGTTTGAATTCAATTTTGCCTTAGAATTTTCTATCACCGCTTCGTCATGCCTCGCTAAATTTCTGAAGAAAAACAACCCTCCTTCAAATAGACAAGGTAGAGGACCAAATCGAAGTACAAAAGGTCGATAATGATATAACGAGTTATCAGAAAGGGTCTCAGTGAGATAAGGTGTTATCAGAAGGGGTCTCTATATACTGTAGTTCAACCATAAATCGACTTGATTTATTGGAATACACGAAAACATTGTTGGGTGTTTTTTAGTTTCTGTTTTCATAGAGATAAAACCAATTTCTTGCTCATTCAGTCATATTTGTTAAATGATTTTTTGTAAAATTTTATCGAGCCATAATTTGCCACCAGATTCTTCAAAATACTTTCAATTTTTTAATATGTATTTTTCTTTTAACTCTTCTACTTTATTGTTTGACTAAGATTTTGAAAAACAAATATGTTCGACTTTTGTTGAACAATATATTGTTCGACAAATATGTTAAATTGGAGCAGAAATGGTAACACCAAATATATAATTTTCCTGAATTTTATTGTAATTGCTAGTGTTCGATCTATATATCCTTTAATCTTTCTTGCATTCCGGAGCGCCTGCAGTCCTGGGTTGGCTTTGACTTTCCTTGTTTTTTTATTGCACTTTTTTGTCCGTTCCTAACTTTTGATGAGTTTTAAGCTCTTTTTCTATGTCTTCTATCATTAAATGAGTTCTTGGACTTCTTTTTGAGTCCTTTTTTTCCATTTTGTTGTCAACCATCCTCTTGACATGTCTAATAGGTTTATATAACCAGATTACTTAATAATTGGTCCTTCCAAGATGCATAACTTTACTTGTAGCTTAATATTTACTAATTTGTTACATTTTTTACTCTGGTTGGTTATTTTAAGTTTTCTTTAGATTTTGCTAATAAGGGCATTAGACAATATAAACTCTTTAAAAAAAAAATTAGATCTACACTTATAGCCCTATCTTGTAGTTGGTTTTAATCTTCCACTTTTAGCTAAACTTTTTTCGTATTAGAGTCTTGCTCTTTTATCTCAAAAGTCATTTGAGTCAGATATTTATTTTTTTATTAATTAGAATTGTAATTTTTAAACTAAATTTTAAATTTGATTCCTACTTATTCTAGGATGTCAATCATGCAATATTGTTAGTGGCTTTCGTGGGCCAAAACGCATTTTCAAAATCATATTTATTATTTTAAATATTTGTTTCTACAATATTAAATTGAACATTGTTCTTAAAATAAATTAATGGTTAAAAGAAATCAGTAAATACATTGAATTTTTATTAATAACTTATATTGATTATTATTTTACTGAATAATTACTTTTTAAAAAAAATCTATATTTCTGTTGATAATTTTTACAATTAATAATTAATTGCAGTGATCCTTTGTATTAATGATCATTTGACAAAGGATCTTTTTAAATAGTTTAATAATTATTTGCTATTTTTTTCCTTTTTCTTCTTTATTGTTAGCATTGATACATTGATTAATATTGCAATAAATTTATAAAATCTAGAAGTAAAAAAATCCGTTTAATCATATGATTATGTTAATTCAAAGGGCAATCATTTTTTTATTACATAAACCTGTAGAAAACTCATAAATAATAAAATTCTACTGGTTTACTTTGAATTTTAATGACATAAATTCTTGAGTTTAATTGAAGATGCTAGTATTCTATTGCCGTTACACAATAGCACATCTTCAAATACTTAAAAATATAAAATATATTAAAGATAAATGCATTTTTTATATTAAAAGTAACTTAATATACTTATTAAGATTAAATAATATTTTTGTGGGTAGCGAGGATCAGTCAAAAGTAAATAACATTTCAGTTTACCAACGTTTCGGAAAATATATTTCCTTCTTTAGGGTAAGATCAGGAATGATTTTATTTTTTAAAGTAGGAGTACAAGTTGGGAGGTATAGAGTGGTGGTAACAACTCCTATACCACATGTTACGAAGATATCATAAAGATGTCAGGAGGAACCTTCATATATATTGGTCTTAAAATAAAAAAAATAAAAAATTACAAAAACTTCTTTAAGAGCTTGTCGATTTTCAAACCAAAGTGAGGGCGACCTGCTCAGATTCCGGGTATACCGATGGTTTTATTATACCTAGGAAATAGTAATTGGAGAATACCTAGAAGAGCTGATAAACTGGAATACTGTAAAATCACAGAGCGCGTGATTTTTTAAAAAGGCGGTGTAAATGCCGTCCGCTCGAAGGTTAATGTGTCAATATCCCATGTCTTTATAATATATAGTCTTAGTAGTAAATAGCCGCTTGTTGTAATTAGACAAATAAAATCCTTATAAAAGTGGTTCAGTAAACAAATACAAGGTGGGTAACCAATTGTATGCCACGTGGGACCTAAATACGCTAATAACCAAGTAAATTACAATATATTTCATCAAATAATTGAGTAAAATGTTAAATGTTTGCTTGCAGTTGAGTTAGATTTTAAAAACTTAATGTTAACCACTGAGGTTTGTCAAAGTCAAAGCTTACAGTTTTATTCAACAGAAAAATGTCTTTCCCTCATCTTGGACAAAGCAGTAATCTCAATTTAACCAAATAATCGAGTCAAATTTGAGTTTATCTGCAGATAGACTAGAATTAAAAGCATAATTTATTACATCCGAGGTTTATAAATGCCAGGGATAAGATATATAATGGAAAAGCCTCAAGTACATGGGGCGAGTAAGAAGCCGGCGAGTGCGCTAGTTGTAGTGCCACACGAAAATTTCCACTCGCTCAGTAGCCAAGTAGCTAGCGTGTAGAAACCACGTGGTGCTGTGACATTTGCCTGTGTGTGTTGTAAAAAGCTGGCGAGTAGCTTGTAAAGTCGCCGGCGGGTTAACTTTTTGCAGAGCTTTTTTAGTAGTAGCTAATGAAGCGATTGCATCGAGTACACTGAGCTAGTTTACAAGCTGCTTGTATAAAAGCCGGCTTGTAGTTTGTAAACTCGCCTCGTGTACTTGAGGCTAAAGAAGGTAATATTTAACAGAATAAACATGAACAATTTGGGTAAATCTTAAAGCAAAGTATTATAGTATTACTTAATGCTAGTTAATTCTCAACTGTAGCATTAACGTAAGATTGCCGCAATTTGAAATGCATGTCAATTTTCGTCAGAAATGTCTGGGATCTATCAAAATAGATAAGACATAAAATGATTTATTATTTGATAGATGATATCAAAGTTTCTTTGTTAAAAGGAATATTTTGTTGTTGTCAATGTTAACGTGAATATAGTCAGTAACATCGATGTACATAATTTATTATATATTGGTTCTTATTAGATTTGCACAAAAATAATTTTTAAAAGAATATAAAGACAAAGGAACATGATTTTAGCCATAAAGGTTGATAATACAACATAAAGATATTGAAAGAACATTGGGGAAAAGTCTATTTGAAACACTTTGGTATGTACTAAATGTCACATAACAACTTAATTATTCTTATATAATAACCACCTCCATAGAGCTCTCCTCAGGGACTCCATAGAGATAGATAGCCAAGAATGCTCCAAGGGCTTTAAGAGATGCTGATCTTTGGATGCTCCTGTTTCTCAATAGTAGTCAATAATAATAAACATTCAAGATAATATAAGAAATAACCAAATATTAAGAAAGGTTTTTCTAGCAATATGGAATCAAACCATATGGCTTATTTTGATAATAGAACACAAACAGTGCTAACATCGCTTGACAGACTCACTATGGTATATTACTATATAGTATATATATACCTATATATACTATATACCAATGTGTACAAATTTTGTATTCATATGTACCACAAACCATTGAAATACTTTGTATCGGTATCACTTATTCTTATTACATTAACAATTTATTTAGTTGTAATATTCAATAAAAAGAAGAATAATAATGTACCAATGTAGATGTATGTCAATGTCAAATAAAGTTACAGAATCGACCCTTATTTCACATAGAGATCATCCCATGAATTGTTCTCAGCCCTGTCTAATTATGATCCTTAACACGTTCCCGGAACGTGGTGCTGGAAGGGTCAATGGGGCGGACCACGTACCTGGAACGTGCTCTCCCTACGCTTCTACCTTATTTCTAATACCTAGCCTCACGGTTCAGATTCTTTTAACTAGTTAGCCCTCTAGAGTACATCTCTACTGTTCTACCCCACTTTTCTGCTCTCGCCTAGCTTTTCCCGTTCTTTAATTATTGATACCTTCTCAACTTATCATGAAAGAGTTGCAGTTCAATAACCAAACAAATTATTCTCACTAAAAATTGTAATTAAAACAATTGACCGGGTTCAGCTGTTCTAAAGCAGCTTTCTTCAGATAATCTAGAGGTTTCTGGATCGACTCAGAAAGTACAAGTGATCACTTAAACTCGATGCAGTAACCTCTAGATTATCTGAAGAAGGCTGCTTTAGAACAGCTGAACCCGGTCAATTGTTTCAGTTAAAATTTTTTGTGTGAAGAAGTTGTTTGGTTATTGAACTGCAACTCTTTCATGATAAGTTGCTATCACACATTGGAGAAAATCACAGTCAAGAATCATAATTAGATTGGACTGAGAACAATTCATGGGATGATCTCTATGTGAACTGAGGGTCGATTCTGTAACTTTATTGGACATATATCCAGACATTGATGTAAACCTCAATTTAAGTAGGTTATTGAACTACACCTCTTTCACGATGGCTATCTAATTATGTTTTGTTTGATGGTAAAAGGCGATGTTTTTAATTTTTGATATTTTCATTTTTAGCTTAGGTGAAATAGCCTAAAATCCAGTTGAACTATTTATATTTTGGGGCCATGGATATTTTTAAATAAAACAAACCAAGAAAATCAGATGCTGGAAATAATATACCTTTTACCTTAATATTATATAAATACATAAATGTTAATGTTCTGATATATTTTTTTGTTTTTTTTTAGGTATGTTGCTGTATCATTGTTTTAAGGGTATAAGTTCTTTGAAATAAATTCTGAAAAACTCCCGGGACAAATGGGTATAAACTGGTAATTTTTATTTTAAAGTAACATGATATTTTAATGAGATACAATAATTATTATGCTTGGAAGTATGGGTAAAACTGAAGAATATGATACGGTCTAAAGAAAAAATGGCGGGGCCTCACTCCAACGTATTTTTTTGACAAAGGGATATCAACTCTCCTATGAACAAATCATAGATGTATAATTTCTCAAATGTTTATTTCCTACAAATGTACTGTTTGACAAAGGAATATTATCTCTCAAGTGTTTAAATTAAACAAAGTTGTTCCGCCAATTCTCGACCATATCATCTCCTGCAGTTCAGCCAAAGTATGTACCAGTTATCTCAAATAGAATAAGAGTGCTTATTATTCTAATTGAATTTTTATTTTTATGATTTGGATATAGTTTTATTTCTTTTATTATAAAATAATATTGTTGTTTTAAGACTTGATTGGAATTTATAAATCATAATCAGTGAACTTCATAAATAAACTGTTCTTTTTTTTTTTGCAAAACATTTGTTGTTTTTTTGTTTCTCAATAAACTGACGTCACTTTTCTTTTTTTATTTTGGATGAGTAAGTTTTATAATTGTTTTCAAAGCGTTAGTTTTTAACGTGAAGCATAGTTAGTTGCCTTCAATGCA
>KZ651040.1:45755-57737 GCA_001010745.2 Gerris buenoi
CACTTAGGTGGGCCCTTCGAACAAACCCGGGTTAGGGACCGAAATCTTCTCACACTCGTGGTGAAGATATGGTAGTTAACCATGAATCCCCTCCTAGGTGTATTAACAACCAAGAGTGTCATCATCATGGTTTCCAGGCCGAAACCTGGTGGCGCCACTCCATTTGAGCTGGAGGAGCTTTCCATTTGTTTAAACAATGCTGGGTGGACATTGAGCCCGGGCCCAGTCAGGGAATCGAACCCAAAGCTGTGGTCAGAAGCGGTCACCCATCTATTTTGACCCTGCTCGAGGCTGCTTAACTTGACTTATCGCAAAGCGAGCACTCTAGCCTCCTGGCCACCCAGGCCCCCTAGACACTTATTAGTAGTAATAAGAGGATGACGTTTTCACAATGATAACGTTCAAGTAATTTCTACTAAAGATTTTTACTAAAGATCAATCTTTAGGATTGAAATCCGTCTATGCACTATAAAGTTTCTTTCTGTTGGTAGAAGTCATTCTTTGTACCAGTTTGAACTATTGCTGCATTTAATATGACTATATTAATAACTCTTATAAATATTTAAGTAGGTCCTAATAAGTCCCCCATATTCATTTTATTTTTTCATACAGGTCCAGAGAAAAAGGATGGCAAAGAGGCTGTTGCAGCAGTTAAGAAGGAGAATCCATCAAGTCCTAAAAACCAGGAACAGCCCAAGTCACCTGATGTCAAAAGTAAGTTTGAGAATTTTTCTTTTTGCTTAAAATACTTTAATCGAAGATGGAATTATAAAATGGCGGTAAGGTTGCCAAAACAGTGTTGCCAGGCTCTATTCTTACAAGTTGCATCACAGGAAAAAAATGCCCTAGAATTGTGGTGGGGGTAACTTTCCAAGGTACTTAATGACCAAGTTAAGGGAATCTCCCCTATCTTCAAATTTTAAAAAGTTTATATTATCCCATCCCTTATCCCTTAGGCATGAATTCAAATCATTAATATTATTAATGAGTACTATAATAATAACATATTATTTAGATTCGGTAGTCGAATCAAACCCCATCATTGACGCAGCAAAATACATCTAACATGCAATTTAATGCTGAACAATTATTTGGTTTAAAATTACACTGATAAAATGGAATTAATATATCTATTCTAATAGATAAAAATAATTCATCTGGTGTAGCTCCTTAAACTCCAATAAGGTTTGCAATTAGTTTTTGTTAAAAATAAATAACGTACTTCTTTTATAAGAATAATACCCTTATACCGATAAAAATTCAGACCCGTCATCCGAAATTGACTGCTAGAACCTAGAACCACAAATGATTAACTTGTATCTCTTTACCTTACCTCCTCACATAAAAAGCTTAAAAGGTTTTAGAATATGAAACTTAGCAAAAAATCTACTTTAAACAAAGCATGCTTTCAGTTTTTAAGTTTTTGAATAATATTTTGTTAAAGATAAGTGTTTTTAAAATTCTTTAGAAAGATTGAGAATTTGGTACCTACAACCATTTAAATTAAACCCAATTGTGATGTCAACAACAGAGACAACATTTGAATAACGAACAAATTGCCAAATTAAGACTAGAAAGTGAATTGTTGTAAATATGATTATCCTTTTTTATTTACATTGTCTATCTGGGTCTTCACACAGAAATAAATCAACAAACAGGTATAATTCATATTGTGAACTTTTACCTCCAATATCTTTTATTAATGTTATCATGAACATTAATTTTGTCTTTAGGGCATATTTAGTTTTATAAAATTAGTAGGTATATATATANAAAATACGCACTTAAAAGGTTTTAATAAAAAAAAAAGTGAAAAACAATATTTAAAATTGGGTCAAGACTGATAACCTCGATTCGCACCTTGAGACAATAAAACGAAAATATAAGAGAGGAGCCTTTTTTCCTTATCTCGAATAAATTCATACCGTAAACTCAACATTTAGAGCACAATTTAGACCAAATAAAAAAAAATCCATTCCTCATGTCGCATCACTAGACGAATGGTCACATGATCATATAAAATCAAAGAAGTATAATGCGAGCAATAAAAGTACCAATAATAAGTAAAGAAAAAACACTTTTACTTGGTCTATAACTTTATATTGTCAAACCATAAAGAGATATTTAACGTACACACCGGTTTCGACTTATTCAGCCATCATCAGTGTAATGATTATGAGTAAATACCATAAAATCTCAATCAATACTATTAACTTCATTAAAACTTAAATAGTTATAAAACCTAAACTGTTAAAAATAAATTAATGGAACTTGGGGGATCTGTACCATGTAAAAGGAAGTGTGTATTCATCCACTTGCGTACTAAGGGCATTAACCCATTTTGCCCCTAGGCACTGAAATTTACCATTTTTATACTTTTGCCCTGTAAACCGGGCAAAATATTGGAGATAGAAAAAAAGTTTTAAGTAAAATATTATTATTTTTCACCGAAAAATCCAAATATGCCAAAAATATCAAAAATATACCCACTCTTCAATTCCAATTTGAAATTTTGAAGTTGGGTGGCCTGGGGGCAAAGTGGGAGGGTAGCCCCTAGAGCGTGATTACATGCAATTAAACTTCCCTTTACATGGTACGGATCCCCCAAGTTTCAATAATTTATCTCAAACCGTTCTAAAGTTTAAAGGGGGTGGGGAGACTTTTGAACCACCCTGTATACAGTATGCAAAGGGGTAAATATCAGGGTAAAGGGCGCACGGCGGCACGGCGCACGCGTTCAAATGAAAAAAACATGGTTACATTACCACCCTTTTCAAATTATAAATCAAAAAATTTTACAAATAATTTATATTTTGAAAATTGCCCAAAATTATTCCTATTAGAATCAATATTAATTTTGGATTCAGTTATATCCTTAAAAGAGATACAAAAAAGCTAGTAAACATAATGTCAACCTTAAAGAAACGAAGAAAACAATAAAAATTGTGTCACTTATATAAAAGTAAATTAAATCACACGGGCAACCAAGGCTTGTTGAAAACGCGGGTATAGGTTTCAAAAAGAGAGTCCATGATATGGGGGATACAGGAAGTTGCAAGAGGTAGCAAGCTCTTCATTCTAAATTCTGATAAAAATTTATTTGGAGGAGTTCCCAATTCAATACCTACTCTCCTGAGATTCTTTGTTTATAGACAATTTCAATACCTAATGTAGTATTTTATACAATGATATGTCATTTTATTTGTACTTACATACTTCAATTTTCACAAATAATTAAGATCTCGGTCATAATAATTAAAAACTATTGATATTTTTTTCAGAGAAAGAAAGTCCTGAGAAAAAGGAATCGCCAGCTAAAGATAAAGCTATGGCTCAACAGAAAGCTGTCGACGTGAAACCTTCGTCACCAGACAAAAACAATGCGGCTAAACCTAATGAGAAAGTAGCATCTCCCGGTGCAGCGAACAGTTCTGCGAACGGTTCGGCTCAATCTCAAGACACTAGTGGTAATCCGGCCGTAGTTAAAACCGAATCACCTAAAACCGAATCACCTAAAGCCGAATCACCTAAAACCGAATCACCTAAAGCCGGAAACAGCCCCCAAAATGCCAAAGCGGCAAAACAAGATGCTTCGACCAATAAACAATCTCCTAACGGCAATTCTGACTCGAAAAAACAAGAACAGAGCAGCGAAAAAAATTCTGAAAGTACACCGAAGTCTACGAGCAATGAAGAGATCAAGGCGAAACCGGAATCAGCGAAAGGAGATAAAACGTTAAACAAGACTGAAAAAGAAGAGGGAACTGAAAACACCAACAAAGATTCGTCTAAGAAAATCCAAACCGACTCCGACAAATCGTCGAAAGACGCAATAAAGACAGACGTCAAAGAAAAGACGGAGCAGTCAAATGATAAAAACAACAACGAATCAGGTGAAGTAAAGAAAGAAGAGGAATCGCCAGTCTCGTCACCGACACCGAAAAACGGGAAGCAAGATTCTAAAAATCAGCTGAGATCGGAAATATGGAATAAGATGTACCGGTCTTCGATGCTGGCGTTTAGGAAACCTTGTAACTACCGGATTCCACATTTTAAAGGCGACGTAATTGCTGCTGGGAGGATGTCGACCTTGGAAATCTTCCAGAACGCCAAAGTGGTCAAAGTTAGCTTGGATAAGGCACATGAGTGTGTTAGACTTCAAGTTATCGAGGTATTTATGTATAACTAAAATGTTCGGCTTAATCTGATTTGTACTGTAAAGAGAATAAATTTACGAAAACTAAAACACTGTGGAAAAGTGAAAATCTACAAACCAGACCACAAAGGTGGGCCCAGAATTATCCCAAAACTTTTAAAATTACGAACTATTCGAACGATTTCACATAAGAAGTATCTACTAATAACCTCACGTCTGGAAATTTACCTATTATTTTATAAAATCGATTTATACGTCGTTGTTTTATTTAGTTGTATACATTTTTTTTAATTTGTGTTCAATATGATAATCATTTCTGATTGCTAGTTTAATCACAACTTTAAATATTTAGGATGTTTTTAGTGTTTTCCTATCATACTACAAAACTATACCTATAAACTATAACTTTTCTCACTTATAAATTGTGATAAAAGTCTCTAAAGAAGAATCTATGTGATTATCGCACACAGGAAGTCATCCTGCATGTCTAATTATAATGCTGTCAATTTAGCCGAAAACAAAATACATATTCTAAAATGTTTCAGGCTGGTAAAGAAATGATAGTTGGGTGTCCTGGATTGCGGGAAGCAGTATTCCTTCACGTCAAGCCCCCAATGGAACCATCAAAATCATCCAACAGACTCGCTTCTTCAAGAATTGGCATTGGTCATGTTGGAACAGCTTTGGATTTTACTTCTGGCACTCAAGCAGATCTGGTGATCGTAGGCTCGGTAGCTGTCGATAGGACAGGTAATGTTTTATTTTTACCCTAAAAGTATGCTTGTGAGAATGGCATTTGGCTAAGAATAAAATATAAAGGATCATCGTTTCTTTATTTGAAACCAATCAGAATATATTTGGTAACAGATTAGTCTGATTTGCTACGTAACGGAGTTATTTGCTTGAACCTAATATAAGATTGCGTGTTAAAAAGTGTGCTTTATCCCATTTTCCGAAATTCTGGGTTTTTTTATATTATCGCAGAAATATGGTCATCAAAACTGTTTGTTTGTTGTTTATTTATCTTAGCAGTTTCACATGCATAAAAGAGTACATAGGGCACGGGTGGATTAGAATACAGCAAATAGTGGCGGAGGGGGTCCCAGCATAGTGTGTATTAACAATAAAAATAAGAGTAGATAGAGGCCCCCTACCTTATGACACTGTAAACAAATCTCTTTTGTAATGAAAGTGAAAATCATAATTTAATACTAAATCTATTTAATATGCCGTCAAATTTTTCGTATTTTCAAATGAGTATGTCCCTTTAAATGTCATTAAATGAGCTTTTTAATTGCTTACGCTTTAATCAGTAATAAAAACCTCTTCCAAAAAAACAAGAAAAGCAAAGACAAACAAAAAATTTATGACAGAATTTTTTAGATTCTGTAATTCTGTATAACTAACAAATGATTAATCCGTTCAAGTTTCAACTTTTCAGGTAGTTGGGAAATGCGTCAAATTTAAACAAGCAAAAAAACAAATGCATTTCATAACATAATTCCGAAGAAAAAGCAAAAAACTTATGTGTTTTATGAGCAGTAAGTATTAAAAATAATCATTTATGTTACTAGGCAGAAAAATGGAACTTGGCTGACTGGAATGTTTTTGGAAATTTACTGCAGAGGCAAAGCCGAGGCAGGAAAATGTTAATTACCTGCTAAGGTGTAACCGAAGCAGGTAATCTATAAACGAGTCAGGAATGTTTCCTTTGCTGCATAGTTATACATACAATAATTTATCTACAAACGGTTAAAAAATTACACTAAAGATATCTGACACTATAGTACCTGATTTAGAGGGCAATCAACTTTCCTTGGATGATGTTGCAAGTTGCAATTTCGGATGGCGTGATATAAAACAAGTCTTCAACATCTTGCAGAACATTATCATCAATAATTTTATTTAAACTTCAAAGAACAAATTAACAAATTTATCAAAATGCTAATGACAGAAAATGATTACGTTATTGTAGTTTTTTTCTTAATAGATAAAAGATTTAAAGAACTGAAACTTGTAAAAATAGAAAACTGTTTGAGTCATCTAGATAAAACAAAACAAAGGTAAAACAATCAGTGTTGCCACTTTTCATATTATCAGCTATTTTTTATCTCAATTTTTAGCGATTTCTTGTAATAATCACTGTAAAATAATAAAATTTGTTTTATTATTATAATTCTTAAATGTATTTTCAAAAATATATAAATATTTAGCAGAATATTGCGCTTAAATATTTAAAAATGAACAATGTCGGGGAGTTCATAACCTGCAAAATTTTAGAGCTTGTTTATTACTTCGCTGAGACTTTGATATTTTGCTTACACTTTAGTATTTTGCTGTGTTTTTTTTGGCATGTTAGAAAAGAATCAAGAAAAATTATATTTTGCAGATTAAAAACAGTATAACAATGCTTTTTTTGCTGCCTTGTCTGTGTATTTTTTGAAGGCTCTGTGGGGGGGGGGGGTGGCTTCAGACACTTCAGTCCCCCCATGGGTGGGTCTCTGGAATTAACGATAGATTTAATTAATTGGTGAGACGATATTATATAGATTAAGACGTTTGGTGAGAATGTTGCCCTATTGGAAAATTCCTTGTAGAAATTAGTTTGTTTGATTCATAAACTTACTTATATTAAGAAAAACATTCTTCTTAATAAATGTATAGGTATTAAGCATATAATATTCTATTGATAAATAAAATGAAGCAAAGAAAAATAAATAGTTGATAAGGGAACAGGATGGAAATATTTTAGTTTCAATGATACCTAGAAAGGTACAAATATGAGGCTGAATTCAAATTCCATCAAAATATCATGGAGTAGGAAGAATTGATAAATCTATATGTATTAGCAAAATTAAAGTTGTCTTTATTTCAATTATGTTGAAGTGTTCAGGATTGGAGAGGTATCAGTAATCAGAATCAAAGTATATCAACTGTCATAAAAACTTCTTGGTGTCATAGACTACTATAACACGCCTGTCAAGGATCGAACTAGTGTCAGCGTCAGCTTATCCTATATTATTTTTTAAAAATATTAATACAACATATATTTTTTTTACTTATAAATTATATTTTATGTTTTTTCAGGACAAAGAGTTGGTAAAGGTGAAGGATTTGCTGATTTGGAATATGCACTTCTAAAAAAACTTGGTGGCATAGCACCTAATGCTCCTATAGTCACAGTTGTACATGATTCTCAGGTTCTTATAATCTTCTTTTTGTAATATTTAAATGAATTGAGAGAGAGAGAGAGAGAAAGGTATTATGTATGTAGTTCTAAAATATACTTCTCTAACACGATGAATAATATATAAAATACAATTAAAAGTATATTATTCATAACTGTTACCGTCAAAACCCAAAATCAGTTGAAACTATAATATTAGTCAGAACTACTCGTAGTTTTAGCAGAGTACTCTCATCAAAACAATGTCAACAGTCGGAACTAGGTTTTTACTCGGCACAACTAGTTATGAGTTGTGTCTGCAATGAATTAAAGTATTTTGTGCTTACACTAAGTCTTTAAATCATGTACATATTGGCTATTTTCACAGGTATACGATACTTTACCGGAGAATTTATTTAAAGAGCATGATGTACCAGCTGACTACATTGTTACCCCGACTGAAGTGATAGAAATCAGTCCAAAGAGGAAACATCCAGATTTGATCTGGAGCATACTTTCAAATCGTCGAGTCAACAGCATTCCTATTATCAAACAACTCTTAGACAGGGAACAAAAGTAAGCATACTTCATTCCAGAACAATTTTCTTTTTACAAAGTGCACATAAGGGGTAATCAACTTTTAAATAATGTTTATTAAATCTCTAGATTTTTTTTCTTCACATACCCTACAATATCACATACCCTAAGGCAATCCAAAGGCCCAGGATTTGAACCCCTCACCTTTGGATTGCAAATCCAATGCTCTACAACAGGGGTTCCCAAACTTTTTTGGTGGAGTACCACTTAATATGTCTTGAATTTTTCATGTACCACTGATGTTTATAAAGGAATATCTAGGACTCTTTTTTTACAGAAGAAAGGGGGTCCGGGGGCCTTCCCCCGGAAAAATGTTGAGTTTTAAAGGTTCAAAAACGTAGGGTATCACATTTTTTTTTAATGCAAAACATTTTTTAATTTAAGTTGTACCAGACCTGCGTACTGTATCATTATTTTTTTACCTTCTACTNTGGATTACAAAAATATATAATTCATTGGTTATAACTTTGATAGGGCGAGCTCAGACACTTTTGAAGTGAGTGTGAAACGTGTCCCCCCTCCCTTTATCTCGCTTATGTGAAGTGCAAAAAATCTGAAAAAAAAAAATCCTGAACATTCTTCGAACAAAAGTAAAGATACCAATTATGGTCTTTTCTATGTATTTATATGGCTGTTTTCCGGTTCAATGGCAAAAAGCTACTTCATCAGAAGTTTGTTTATGTTTTAGTTTATGTTGAAGATTTTAGTATTTTAAAAAACACCATCAATAGGGTACTACTCAAACAATACGGTGTTGCCTACGGACTCTCGCTGTGTATGCTGATTAGCACACACTTGACCTGTTTATTTACGTATTAAGATGAACTCCACCAACGCTCTTACTTCTCTAGTCTTTCTAGACTTTTTCTGTTCTTACAAGAGAACAAGCACTGAAGATCGCTATTATAGGTTAAAAGTTGGCTCTGAATAGTAAGAATTTTTCAGAGAAGCCTACATACCTGATCACTTTTCATAAGTATAAGAAATTTCTACAAATCTTCAAAGCAGCCAACGTAGCACATAATCCATAATCTTTCGAAAATCATCGAATGAGTGGTCAACTAATGATCTTGCGTGGGATGAGGTATGTTATAAATTAAGGTAAATGGAACAAACCATACAAGCAAGGGATAAATATACATTAAGATTATATTAGGTATATACATTAAATAATTAATAACAAATGTAATAGAACAATAAATATATTAATGCAATGGTTAACAACATTTTATTCTAAGAGAAATATTTATTACATAGAGTATCATAACAATAAGGTGTTGCCTACGGACTCTCGCTGTGTATGCTGATTAGCACACACTTGACCTGTTTATTTACGTATTAAGATGAACTCCACGATATCCACATAGTTATTATTTTATTATTAGCTGCTATATGAGTTTTTTTTTTTTTTTTTTTTAATTACTTTAGAGATTGTTAGCTTGCTGACTTGTTTATTAGTTTACACAGTAACTTGTTTACTTATTGTTAATAATAATGACAGGATGTTTTAATTTCTTATTAATCGGTTTTCAGTCGTGAAGGAGCTACTAATATTTCTTTGAAAGATGAAGACACGGATTCAGAAGAATTAGAACAGATAGCTAAAAGGAAGAGATACTTTATGAGAAGGAGGACATACTCGAACGGGAGTCCAAGAGGAAGGGGACAAATGGTAAACAGAAACAATAACCAAGGTAACATGAACATGAGAGGAGGAAGGACTAGGCGACATACTGCTCCTTCAGAGAGGACTATCCAAGAACCTAGGATGATGATGATGATGCCACAAAATAGACCCACTAGAACATTTAGAAGTCGAGCAGCATCCATGACAAACTACAACCACCCTCAACAAAACATGAAACAAAATGGATATTGGGTACTGACCTTTTTGTAAAACAAAAAGAGTTATGTAAATCTAGTTTCTCTCCGACAAAGATTAGTGTTAACTTATTAGGTTTGTTCCAACCACACTTCAAACTAGTTTGAAACTGTCCGACGCAAGCACATCGGACCAAAATTGAACGCCTTTTGCTAATGCGCATGCGTCGGACAGTTTCAAACTAGTTTGAAGTGTGGTTGGAACAAACCTATTAAATCAAGACCAGTCAAAATATTCTATTAAGGTTGAATATCGGCCTACTAGGTTCTTACCTAATTTTGGGGGAGGTGGTGTAAAATCCCCATAAAAATTTGAAATATATAGAAATTAAAATATTATGTACTTAGGTCTCAATTCAAGAATTTCCATTTTTAGGTCACCTCATTATTAGTAAGGCCTTAGACGTGATTATTTTTTAACAATCTGAAATTCTATACTAATCTGAGTATTCCTTACTATTATTAATTTGAATTATATAAATGAACCATCCTCCTCCCATTCTTTTTGTTTTCTGTAGTAGTCTATACTCTAAACCTTGGTTATAATCATTAATATTTCTCAGTTATGGAGAATCTATTAAACTATTAACAAAAATGTAATTAATTTGTGTTTTTTAATTTTAGACACCGAGGAATTTTCAAAACGGTAGCAGACGGAGGAACAATCGTCTTCAAATGCTACGACCCAAATACAGTGTGGATTTCAGTTTGAAAGTACAAGGATTGACTAATGAGATTCGAGTGAGGGATTTGAAAGCGGCTGTTATTCAACGAGGAATCAGACCGAGGGATATTTCATGGCTTCCACACAAGGGAGTGGCTTTCTTACACTTCGTTAAACAAAAGAACAACAACAACGTGACAGAGCAACAGCAGACAGCACCCATGACAAATACAGACTCAGTCTTGGCCTCACTTAAAGATTTAATAGTGAAGGCTGAAAACGGTCCAGAAACCAATGTGAAAGTAGAAGCTGCTCAACCATTCCGTAAAGTCCATTTTACAGTATAATTTTGAATGGCCTGACTTAGTACAATTAAGTAATTATGATTTAAATCTTATTACTTTTTTTATTGTTGTGTAGTGTAACACTAGTCAAAGAGATTTAGAAGATATTGTTATGATTTTTTAAGAGCAAATGTTAAGAATTATATAAGAGAAATTTATTTTATTTTAATATTTTTTCAATTTAATTTGAACGATTCAAGAGTGAGAGGAATAGATTAATTTACTTTAATTATCCTTTTATTTTTTAAACTATAGTAGTAGATAGAGTTTAAAATATTTTTAGCCGAACACAACAATTTTAAAACTAAGGATTTAACCATTCACTTCTAAGGCTTTATTTTATGTTATTAACATGTTTGACCCAGTATAATTTTAAGTTTGATATAACAGCATAAATATTTGATTTTTTAAAATAAAATATATATTACAGTTGAAGAAAAATGTATTTTACCTTTGTCACCAATTTTCATTCTCTTCCAAATTCTTCAATTCAGAAAATTGGTTTAGATATACAAAATCTAAATTAATTTACAGAGCAAAGGCTAATCTTGATCCATTATCATCAGTTGGCTATTGTTACTGAACACAGTATATTGCAAACTCGGACATGATTGTATTAGTGGCGATGAGTGTAGAAGATTAGTCAGATTTTAACCATGGTCTCAACTCTTGCACTGACCTATACAGAGGTTAGAATTCGTTTATTAATAAAAGCAGCTTGAATATTAAGTACTTAGGTCTCAATTCTAGAATATCTATTTTTAGGTCACCTTACTATTAGTAAGGCCTTAGGTGTGACTTAGGTGGAACTAGAGTTACATTAGAAATAAAATATGTAGTTGGAAAGTCAGACTAGTCTCCGGCAACTGCATTTTTTTATTTCTAATGTAACTCTAGTTCCACTGGAATCCGGCACTGATATGGCTTTATAAAAAAGCTGAAAGCTGTTTTGATTAATAAATGAAGTCTAACTTCTGTGGAGAGACTGTTTCTATTAGGGTCTGTAGGCAAAAGCCAAGAACCCTTATATTTCCGCGTGTGAGTATGTCTGTCCGTCCATCACATGCTCTCACGGCTACACATTTCGTCCGATGACTTTGAAATTTGGCATGTATATGTCTTGTACCTACCCACACATGATAAAAAATATAGCAACTTGAAAAAAAAATTTAGG
>KZ651040.1:66497-78028 GCA_001010745.2 Gerris buenoi
CCCCCCGGCACATTTCAAGGGAGAGAGAACATTTATTCTGACTTTTTTTTCTTACATTTGATAGCTTTGAGGTGACACTACAATATGGTGATCCAATGTAGTTTACAACTTAAAAATAATTAACATTTAAATAAAAAAAATACAACAAACACTTTGGACTGAAGGGGGCAAAAGAGTTAAAGTTTTAAATTATCACAACTTTATCTCCCGAAGAGAGATAAAGCTTTTTCGTAATTATAAATTATAACTAACTTTAAATTTGTTAATGCAAAGTGCAAAGTAACTTCTTTATAAACCTAAGCTTTTCTCGAGTTCAATTCCACTATTTTATTTACATCGAACATACAGCACCAAACAAATTTAAAGCGTTAGAAATATATAAGTACCTTACTTACAAACAATATTTGGAGAGACAATGCCATATTTTAGTCTTAATTATCTCTATTATCTGGCACTAAGGATAGTAAAAAGCTTAGTGCAAAATTCATAATGGTTTTGACCCATCCGAATCGTTCTATAAGCAATGCAGAATCACCTTCATTTACTACTTCCTCTGGTTGGCCATCAAGAGTATCTTCATCGTTGACATTATTATTGTTGTTGTTGTTGTTATTATTATTAAAGTTATTAAATATATTATTTATTGGAAACTGTCGCAGGCGAAACATTCCAAGGTGGTACCTGCAATAAATATTTTTATTTAACAAAAATATAATAAAAAAAATCAAAACGTAAAGTTATCATATTATTTTAATCTATTATTTATGTTAATAAAGTGTGTTTTAACACAGTTTATAACATCTATGTAAAATAGTACAGAAAAAAAAAAAAAATGCATTATTAGGGGCAGGGCTTGTGAATGTTTGACTTCAAATTAAACTTTTATTGCAGATGGAATTTGATTCTTTTAAATACGTATTAGTTTGAAAAAACAAAAGTTAATACTGTTATTTAATCACAACTTGAATTACATTTAAAGGTCTTTACGTGTTTAATTGTGCAAATTTCTGGTAATTATAATCATAAATTTTGACAATTGGAAGTAATACAGGAAGTGCTACAGTAGTAAATAATTTTATCAAGAGTGTACTTACATATGACCATAAAATTAAATAATGGAAATTATCATTTTCTCTTCTCTACAGTGATGCCACTTTATCAGCATATGATTTTAGTTATTATTACACACCATCTGCTAAAAAAATAAAGCTGATTTCTTTTTTTAAAAAATCAGTTGGTATTTAAATCTTATTAACTTTTTTATTTTTAACAAACATGTATAAAATGTAACTCTAATTATCAAAATATGTGTTGGGTTCTTTGATATTACCTCTGGACAAAGAGATGTTTTTTCATAAATTATCATACTAAATACGAGTATTAAGTCAAGCAATGTGTTTACTTGATACTAAATGAAGCTATAATTAACATATTTCACTTACTTACTGATCCTGATGTACCAATTATTATTATAGAAACTGTTATTATTTCACTGAAAATGAAAGATTAGTAATATTTCAAACGTTTTGGACAATTAACTGGGCTCAGGGAAAAATCCTAAAAAAATAAAAACATTAAAACAGAATGGCACNTTTTTTACGTTTTTGGTAGTATTCATACTACGGAAAGATTAAATTTTAATTTAAAATGTGTAGCTTAGTTGGTAGAGCGCAATACTGGAAATATAGAGGCCCGTGGTTCAAATCCTGGCGCTGGAGTCCATTTTTATCTGTCTGTTTGCCGTAGTTAATAATAATTATAATTTGATTTAAGATAGAGAAATTATACTTACAAAATTAGAGCCATAGCAATAACCATAATGCATCTGAGAGGAGAGGAATAGAAGTATACAACAGTAAAAAGGGCAATCAAACGGCTTACTAGGTATACCCAGTCCAGCCAGTCACGATTTACCTGCCTTTCTTCATCAGCAACATTTTCTAACAAAATAAATTTAAAAAAATATTAAGAGGTATTTTGAAGTGACTGATGAGCAATGAACCAATGACATTGGTAACAAATGGTCTAGAATAAATATTAGTCATAATTGTTTCATTAATAACTGCTCATTTAATATGACTTGGTCCCAAGCCTGCAATATTCAATATGACTTGGTCCAAGCCTTTAATATGACTTGGTCCCAAGCCTGCATGAGTGGTTAGAAGGTTGGCATCCCTTCCACTGATACTTACTTATCTTAAAAAAATGTGGTAGGCGATTGTAATGCTATTTCAATTCAGGTCATGTATCCCTAAGCTGAATATATTACCTGATTTTTTATACCTGATTTAATTTCCAGATCACCACTTCATTTAGAAACCATGTCACTAAATACAATTGTTACAACTCTTAGGCCCTCCGCACACGGAGCAACTCAAAATAAACTCAACTGGTGTCAAACTGAAATTGCCAACTAGTTACAAACTTAAATGTGATGCGGTTCCACACACGAGGGCAACTCAAATTGATCTAAATAATAGTTTTCTTTGTATTTTGGAAGGTGGAATATCCACATTGTGCCATGGATAATAATTCTAGTGACAAATCTGTGGAATAAATTATTATTATTATTACAAAAGAAAATTAAAACTAAGAAGATATTGGGTTCATCCATATTTCAACCGTCCATAGTCAACCGCCGTCTGTTTATTGCCAAGAACTAGAACTTTCAGACAACAAATTTTTAATATTTTATCGTATGTCAAAATACAGTTATTTATAATTAGTGCAATTGATTTCCCCTGCTCTTTAGAGGCAAAATACAAACATGAGGGAATGCGTGGATGCTGAGGAACAGATATTAATCACTCTCAAGTAAGAAAATTACACAGCAAACAATTGGACATCGTACTGCACTGAAAGCTCCAGCAACTGAACTGAGCAACTGAAAACTCCAGTCATTTTTGAGTTGACAAGTTTAGTTGACAGCAACTAAAAGCAAACCCAGTTTGTAATGAGTTGCTCCGTGTGCAGTGTCCCATTCAGTTAAATAGTTTGAAACTCATAGCCAACTGGTTGGTGATTTGAGTTCGTAATCAGTTTGTTTTGAGTTCTCCGTGTGCGGAGGGCCTTAATTACGATTCTATCATTTTGCACTTCCAAAATAAAACTGGAGATTAACAGGAAAATAATAAAACTCACCTTCATTCTCAGGTTGGTTGTTTACAACGTTGCTGACATTTTCTTGAGGTTCTTCGTTGTTAAGGTAAAATTGTGGAGGAGAATTATCAACTGACCTGAAGAAATAAAATATACTTATTTAAAAGGCAACCAACTAACTTACTTTTTTTTAAATTTTTAACAAACTAATATTTTAGACATCAAAATATCTTTTGTCTAAGTATTCAATGATAAAAAATGTCATTGCCTACAATAATTTATGGTCGAATGCACTTTTATCAGAATTAATACAATTATTATATAAAAAATAACTGACTTGAGAAGGTAGGAATGATATGAGAGGAAAAAATCCCAGAGAGCTTAGTTTTTGCCACCATATTAAACCATCTGGTACAACCCTCTAAATCAGTGGTTCTTAACCGGGGGGCCTTGAAAGGTATTTAGGTACTACATATATTATATTAGGAGATTTTAAGGGGGCCGTGGTTCCCAAAAGGTTAAGAACCACTGCTCTAAATAACTAGTACTGGAAAACTTAACCCCATCTAGCTTCTAACCCCAACAAATCTCGTAACTATTTTTCCCTTCATTGGCTTAACATAGTATTCTTTTTTAAAATTTAGTTCCAATTCTATTATATTCTACAGAAAACCATACTGCCGTGCTAAGCCAAAAAACTGTATCTGACTTTTTGGTCGAAAATGAGGTTTTGACTTATTTAGGGTTTTGGGGGGTCATTTTTGCTGTTTTTGATGGTCCCGAAGCCGTATCTCGATCCTAAATACGAGAAATTGAAGATTTTTAGTTAAGGTTTTTGTGTTTAAGGACAATTTACTAAGCGAAAGTGCCTTAAGTGACAAATCAGAAGGAAAAAAACCGTATCTGACGGTAGATACGGTAATTTCGCTTCTGAAATCACAGTCAACTTACACCACAGTTGCGTTAAACCTGTTATATTCAGATAGAAAAACACCTTATCTACAGGTGTTTTCATAAATTTGATCCCCCCCAAAAATGTATTTATTTAACTTAGGTAAAACAAATGTGGCTCTAAAGAGAATAAAATTCTTAATTCATTGATATAAAATAATAAAAAATCGGAAGAATAATAAGGGAGTAATAAGCCTTTAAACTTTGAAATCGATTATCTCAAAACTTTTTTTTCCAAAAAAACGGTAGATACGGTTTTTTGGCTTAGCACGGCAGCATAGTAATAAAGACCTGTAAAAAAAGTGTCATCCTATTATCACTGTAAATTTTTGTTTTATGATACTACTTTTAACCAATCCAATCTCTTCAATTTTCATGGATAAAAATTTTAAGAAAAAAAAAAAAAATACTATTGTCAGTTATAGTACCAAAAATACTGACCAGTTCACATGTTGTGAAATATACTGCATGTAAGAATTCATTAGGTAAACTCTTTCGGCGTAAAGATGTGAATACTCTTTCCTACCCGAAAAAGTTTGTTTGTAGTCAGGAAATCTGAATGTTGTGGACTCAGTAGCACAGGTAGGCTCTTGGCTTGGAGCTGCAAAAGAAATTAGGAAATTATTAAACACACTGAAATCTTAAAATTAATATTTTTTGTAGAGTAATATAAGATTTCTAGAGATTTGAAGGTTCAAATTATAAATTTGAAATTTATGATGATTAAATAAATCTAATGTTAGAGAAGGTCACTGAAAACCATATTGGAAAGCTGAGCCACGGTGTTGTTTAGTTCAACTAATGCCGTCTAGTAAGAGTAGTAAGGTCCTAGTACTAGTACTACACGTGTAGGATGAACCACTTGTTCGAACCTAGCAATTGGGCCATCTTTTGGGCCCATTTTACTGAGCTGTGGTAGAGAGTTCCAGCCACTTCACACATCATACCTCTGTACATTGAAAGCGAGTATGATGTGATCGTTAGTGAGCCATATTTATCAGAGCATCATGGCGCAAGATTGAACCCACGACTGATAGCCAAGCATATGTGGTAAGTAATTTAATCCATACGGCCGGCTTTTTAATGCAGTCTATATCTTTTCGAAAATTAAACAAGATAGGACACAGAGGCTTAAACAAGAATCCTTAACGTCAGTGTAGAAGAGGCAGTCTAAGAACAAGGACATGGAAGAGAACAGTGGTGGAGAAAGCAAGTGAAAGGAAGGTGAACTGTAGAGGTGAGAGGTGATGGAACGTAGATCTTTTTAGAAGCCATGTGTTCCAAATCAGAATAACAGGAGACTAGTAAAGTAAGTTAAATCCATGTTTCTTAAAAAATCACACTTAAACTTTGATGAGCAGACAAATTGTATTAAATTAATCAATCAACCAAATTAAGTATATTGTAAGTATGAACCTTATGTATATTTTTTCGTAAATTGACTTGATTGAATTATTAATTCAATCAAGTAAATTTTATTAGATAAATGTATTTAAATTATATGTGTAAAAGATCTTGGTCTAATCAAAAATTAAATATTTCAGGCTTAAAATGTCCTAAATTGGGGATGTAATATTGCAAAAAAAAACTTAGTGTTTTTAAACACCCCTGAAGACATAATTGTAAGAAAATATTACTGTAAGTTAAGTCTTTATCTTTTAATTAAAAATAATTGGAAAAAAAGGTCTGTACAAACCTCAAATTAAGGTAGCAAACGGTATATACCTTAATCCCAAATCCCTGTCAATCCTATCTCTTATGAATTAACACGTTCATAGCGGACCACGTTCCCGGAACGCTGTGCTGGTTGGGTCAATGGGGCGGACCACGTTCCTGAAACGTGCTCTCCCTACACTTCTACCTTATTTCTAATGCCTAGCCTCACGGTTCAGATTCTTTTAACTAGTTAGTCCTCTAGAGCACATCTCTACGGTTCTACCCCACTTTTCCACTCTCGCCTAGCTTTTCCTGTTAATTATTGATACCCATATATACATCACAGCCCCCGCTCTCAGCCACACAATTAGTTGCACGCCATGAACGTTTTAATTAAGTCAAGCTCTTAAACATTTATAATCAACTTTGATAAGACATAATTCACAAAAAAGAATGCTACAATATTAAAATCAATAAAGTACTCACACTCTTCAGGGATGTCCTCAGAAGATGTTTGAGCAGAGCTTTCAGATACACTAGGTTTTACAGGAACAGTTTCAAAATATGTATTATCTCTAGTGAGAGAGCAAACTAAATGGATTGTATTGTTTTGTTGACCGTTGTAAGATTTTAACACTTCATTCACTCTCATGTTGTCTAACAGAAGCTTCCCAGAATAAATTAATTTTTGTCCATTTGGATGCTGAAAAAAACAAAATAATAAAAAAATGCCGTTAAAAAGAGAATTTAACAGCAAATGACAGAAATGACAACATGGCATAAAAAAAAAAAAAAAAAAAGGCAGTTATAAGTAGAAATTCAAAAGGGTAAGGTTACTTAAGTTTTTTGTAAATTAAATCTCTACCAAAGCACTAGAGCACTGTACTGGAAATACAGAGGCTCGTTCAAATCCTGGCGCTGGAGTCTATTTTTCTCTGTCTGTCTCCCAGTGTTAATAATGATTATAATTTTATTTAAATTAATTTAAACTTTCCGTAGTATGATAACTACCAAAAACTTAAACATTGAATTAAATTTTAAGTAAAGACATTTATGGAAAAAAAGTTAATTAATAAAGTAAAGAAATATTTTGGATGAAGCAATTGGCAGATTTTACAAGCTGTTTTTTTTTTATATATATTAGCGATTATGACAGGCACTGATTTCCGTCTCTACCCAAAATACAGCAAAATTAGCTATTATGAGAGAAAGTATCTTCTTTCTTCACCTCAAATACAGTGAAATTGGCTATTTAAGAGAGGCAGCATCTTCCTTCTTTACCTCAAATACAGTGAAATTGGCTATTTAAGAGAGGCGGTATATTCCTTCTTTACCTCAAATACAGTGAAATTGGCTATTTAAGAGAGGCGGCATCTTTCCTTCTTTACCTCAAATACAATGAAGTTATACTAGACTAAAACAAAATTACANTCTTTACCTCAAATACAGTGAAATTGGCTATTTAAGAGAGGCGGTATATTCCTTCTTTACCTCAAATACAGTGAAATTGGCTATTTAAGAGAGGCAGCATCTTCCTTCTTTACCTTAAATACAGTGAAATTGGCTATTTAAGAGAGGCAGTATCTTCCTTCTTTACCTCAAATAGAGTGAAATTAGCTATTTAAGAGAGGCGGTATATTCCTTCTTTACCTCAAATACAGTGAAATTGGCTATTTAAGAGAGGCAGTATCTTTCCTTCTTTACCTCAAATACAATGAAGTTATACTAGACTAAAACAAAATTACATGAAAAGAGGCGCAATTTAGAGAATCAAGCAAAATTTCAAAACGATACTCGCTGGATCTGAAGATCACTGGATTGGTATTGGCTAAACGTCAACAAGCAGGATAATATGCAAGTTATAGTCAAATTGAAATCGTAGGGTCTATATGAGATTGAAAAACTCTGAGATGGAATCAGGTTAGGTGAAAGACAAGAAGAGAAGATCAGGGGAAGCGTAATCAAAAAGAGGAAACTATTGTCTACCTACATATATTTTCTACCTCTTCTTTTACAACATTACTTTCTCATGTAGACTATGAGTTCAATTGGACTCTCAGAGTTCCATATTTATCAGCTGGGGATGGCATGTAACTGACACCAGTCCAGTGATCTTCAGATCCACAGATTATCAACTGTAAGTAATTGCTAATATCATTAACTAACTTCCAATTTGACTTCAACTTTCTATTTATTTAATACGTTTGTTTATTTTTAACTTATCTCTTAAGATTATATTGCCTCTTGGATTATCACTCTAAGAACCAAAAGAGTTAAAGTTAACGAGCTTATATCATCTAAATAGGTTTTTCAATTGTAACACAAAATTATATGTTTACTTACAGGTTTACTCGGATAAACTTCGGACAGATGACTTTTTAATTCGTGTACGGTCCAGTTTGAATCACACTTGACAAGCAGATCATCAATTTTTTGATTAGGAGCTTTTATTATTACAGGAACGATAACTTCGGCCATTATAAAAACTTTACGTGTTCTTTAAGTGAAAGATGATGAAATTCGGATAAATATAATTGACTTTATTCAATCCTACACTGTCAATACCTAAACTGTTTATTTATCGATAACTAAATGTGAGATATCTTAAATTTAAGAAGGAAATATTAGAACAATAACTTTAATTCTATACAAGAAACAAACTGACGGGGAGACGGAGACAATAAAAATATAAATACTGATATGATAAGATTAATGATTAGTTCCAAGGTTGTAGTTGTGTTCAAAAAAGCGTTGCAGTACTAACCATACTTCACTCTAGGCAGATTGAGCTGTTCCACCAACGCTAGCCGTTGTAACAGCTCAGCTATCGAAAAGCTCGAAAATATCGATTAATTAGTAGTAATCGATACTTTTCGAGTTTTCAATGGTACTTTAGGTCTACAATTAGAATTGATTCTCCCAGAGCGGGAAAATCTAAAAGAAGAGCCATTTTTGTGAGCTCGAGATTTTGACTACTAGAAGGTCAGAGGTCAGATGACACAATTTTGAGCTCTCATTGGATGTTTACTTCATTTTTATTTCAATTGGGCCTCCACTCCATGTTTATTTAGATTTTCCTACACTTAAAGAATCAGTTCTAATCATAAAACTACTTATAGCTAGGGTTAGGTATTACTTTTCAGTTTTGATGATTTTCAATGCGGTTTGAATCTTGATTTGAGATTCTAACAAGCTAGCTGTTTCCATGAGATGTATTGAATCCGTATTCAATACAACCTAGCAAACTTTTATTGTTAATTTTGTTAAAAGGTTACAAAAATAATTTTCTAACCTTAACCTTTTCTAACCCAAGTATGTATTGTTTGTTTTTAAGTGTTTTAAAACAAAAATTAAACTGAAAATCACAAAAAAGTTATGTTTATTTAACAGATTGTGTTTATTTAACAATTAAGTTATGTTTATTTAAAAGGTGGATAAATGGAACGTTTTCATTTAAATACTTTTAAGTCATAAAACAGATGCAAGTAATATAAACCAAAATAATAGCCCAATATTCAAAAGATTTAAAGATTAGACAAAATAAATACAATAATAAATGTCATATAATTAAATAAAATAAATAATCCTATATAAGAATAATCCACATCGAAATTTCCCTACATGAGTTTAATTTTAATAACTTAAATTTAATTAATAAATTATGCGTAACTTAATCAAATATCTAATACACAATGATTATTTCACACATCCAATAACAAATAACCAAAGTAATTCAGAGAACTATATTAGATTATAATTATCAATTAAATCCACGATCAATGTAAGTTAGTTAAGGAAACCACTTACAGGTAGCACTAGTCACAGTCTATTTTTCTCTGTCTGTCCAGGGTTGTTAATAATAATTATAATTTGATTTAAATTAAAACTTTCCGTAGTATGAACACTACCAAAAACTTAAAAATTAAATACTAATTTTGGATTAATAAATGACAAATGGTGAGAATGATTTGGAAATTTCACTATACATTTATTTATGTTCTAGTAGACCTTTAGTCTATTTAGTCTGACTTAAAGATGTTTGATTTTTTTATAAATTTTGAATAGCTATGACCCCAGCAATGAGTCTACATACAACTATGACCCGATTGAGAGAAATAAGTACAAACTTAAGAAATGTTGGGACTTCAAATGAGCTTTGATACCAAAAGCTTCAAAAAATTGTATTACTTAATGGGCGAACGAACCATTGCAGTAAAAAAATTAAATAAATAATAAAAAATAAAAAACATTTCCTAGCAGCTACTCTAATTATTATTAATGATATTATGAAAAAAAAGAGTTAATTAATTTTAATATTATGATCTGAAATTTGTACATCCTGTATAAATTGAAATTATTGTGATGGCCTGAGCCTGAAAATTAGATTTAGGGATTTTGATGGATTTAACAGACACGTTTTGAAGACCCGAGAGTCCAACAAAGTGGATAAAAGAAAAATTTTGGTCTGCAGTCCATGCAGACGCGTGAAGCATAACCATGTAGCGCGACTTACGTGTACCTACAGAAAAGAATGGTAACCGGGCAAAATCAAGAAATTAATTTTTGCTCCAAATGTATGGGTGCTACTCTCCAAAAACTCATTATTTCTCGAAAACGGTTCCGACTATTTTGATTAAAAAATGCTACAATATAGTCCATTTAAATCTATCCGCATATAAATCGTTTTACCGGAAAAAATCTAATTTCCGAGTTATTAATGAAGATAAATCTGATTTGTTGAAAATCAACCATCAGTTGATACGAACACTATTTAAATTACTCGACACATATTAATGATGTTCGAGTCTTAATTTCTTAGATTGTTTTGAATTTAAAGAGAGGGGATTTTGTGGCATAAATAAGGTGAACATAATTTAAGACAGTCACAAGTAAATGTCTGAGATTTAGGTTAAGGGAATATAATTTTTGTATTATACATGCAGGATTACCGTGCTTCGCTACTGAGTGCGTTATATTTAATGTTGTTTTAAATTTTGTTATTTTACTAAGGGAGAATTTCTAGATACTACAGAGTTTCCTAAATCTATATCCTCTCCTCTTGGGTAAATTAACCTTTGGGCGGGCGCGCATTATTGGTTAGCAGCAGCGGGCGCGCGGCGGCATTTACACCGCTTTTGTTTCCATCCATATTTAAAGCTTGTAGCTCCTTGTTTTTGTGGAAATTAGTTTCCTCAATAGGTAATTATAATAAAACAGTAATTTCGTATTAAAAAAAAATAAATTGCACAATTTTTATTAATTAAATTACACTTATTCACGTAAGGGTAAGGGTAAGTGTCCATCTGAGACTTTTTAGTATCGAGACTCGCTCTCGAGATTGAAATCGCTAGTGGACATGGGGCTGAGACTGGTCTCGGAGACTCGCCGACTCTCCAAGACTCGAGAGAGGCTGATGTTGCACTCAAGTGGACAAGGTTCTGAGACTAATCTCGAGACTAGCTCTCGAGATTTAGTCTCAGATGGACACTTACCCTAAGTAAACATTTTTTCAGGATTGTCATAAAAAAAAAATAAAAACGCAGGCTTTAACACTTTTTCCTCTATCCTGGTATTGTATTAAATATGTTTATGCTATTAGAAAATGTAACCTCTTAAAATTATCTAATTTTTTTGCATAAGAATGCAGTAAACAAAAAAAAAAAAATCTATAATATGTATTTATACCGTACTGACGTAAATACTAGAGGTTGGAGCTTGTCGATTATCAAACTTAAGTAAGGGCGACCCGCTCACGTTACGGGTGTACCGATGATGTTATTAAACCTAGGAAATAGTAATTGGAGAATACCTAGAAGAGCTGATAA
>KZ651040.1:111457-122982 GCA_001010745.2 Gerris buenoi
TTTATTTAATTTTTATTTTTATTTTTTTTTTGGACATCGTGTGGGGTATCCCATGAATGGGTACGTCGAGATGATTACAAAAATATATAAATTTTGGTTATAAGTTTGGATAGGGCTAGCGTAAGCGTGTTTGAAGTGGGTGGGAAAGATGTCCGCATGGTTCACGGCATGAGCCGAGTAGTTTACTTCTTTGCCAAAAACCGAGCTAACTCCCTTCTACAGCTACCCTCCATTTATTTTTTAATATCCCTTAGAAGTTTTTTAGGGTCTGACAGTAACGTGCTGCGTTAATTTTTCTACCTTGTGGCAAAATTCCCGCTTTGTGTTCCCTGTACGTAGAGGCCACTATTTGTTTGCGGAAATATGGATTTAGAATTTTTTGACCTATGGTGAATACGTGTGACGCCAGTGTTCTAATTGCCTTTTAATCTCAGGGGTGTAGCCCGTCAGAATTGAGTCCAGAAAATTTCGGGAAGCGCTTTTCCTTCAGCGAGAAGGAAGTGGACGACCGCAAAAACAAAATTTCCCTAATCTTTACTTATGTTCTTAGTTGTTAGTTGGGTATGGAGGATGCCCAAAGGATTTCCTCGTTGCTCTATTTTTTAGACAGTGTCAGTGTCCATGTTTCTAGAAGGAACATTCTTTTCGGTACTCCTTCTTCTCTATCTGATGTAGACTGCAAACCAACTGATTATTGTTACATTTAAAACTCTCGATTGGAGTAAAAAATAGTCTAAGTTAATTGGTATGTGAAGCATTATTCTATCTTAACGAATAAATATTTTTTTAAAAATTATAGTATTTATGTTTATTTATTTACTGAATGATAATAATAGACACAATTGGCGTCATCAAGGATGTTTGATGACACCAAACTACTGAATTTAAGTTAAGAAAGTTGGGTACACTTGTTAAAAGTAGGAAAAAAGGAAACTTTTTATCATTTATATTACCGGAATTACTCGGTATAAGGAAAAAGAAGAAACACTTTAAATAAAGACGGAGCAACAACTTATATTGCCTGAATTACTGAGTACAACTTGGGAAAGAGTAGTAAATAAAATAGGAGGCATTGAAATAATAATAAATAAACAAATAAAAAAGAAGGGAAAAAAGAGAAGGGAATAATAAAAATTGGAAGAAATCAGGTCTTTATTGTTGAGTTGGGTGGGAGCCGAAGAATGCAAAGCTACGTAACGCTGAAAGGAATGAAAGAAAAATAAGCGCAAGGCGGGTGAGGAGGGTGGATTTGATTCGGCTGTTCTTTATGCATACAGTTCGGGTGCGGAGTAAAGGCGGCGACAAGACTCCTTGTTCTACCACCCTCTTGCATAATGGAAGCGTTTTGTGGTTAGCCGCACTCGGTAGGCCACTAATGCTTCGCCTTATGCCCACCTTCATGAATAGGGCAAATAGCCCGGCCCAACACCTCCCCCGCCTCCTCGTTCTTGAGAACCGACGAAAATTGCCAGACATAACCCTTATACCGATGCTTTGACCCGCCGCAATACAGTTAGATACCTCCTTTTTCTCATGCTTTAAACACGTCTCTATTTAACAATGATCTTATAAGTCGTTTAGAACAAAGACGTATACTTCTTTTTTATCGGCTGTTAAAAATGAAAAGACTCTAAACAGGCTTAATTGCTGATTTATTATTGTAATATGTAATTTAATAAATTTATGAATATAGTTTCAGAATAAATAATTTGGGTTGATAATTGTAAAATTCACTTTGAATAAATTTAAAGAATCGGTGATTCAAGGACGACAGAAAAAAACTAGATAAGGTAACAATTTTTATTTTCATTCCAAAAAATGAGAAGCATGGCCAAATAACAAAATCGTTTCGCTGAGAATCTGACTTGGTGGAGGAGGACCTCGATTCAAATGAGTATAGTTTATCCTGTAACTTATCGCGGATATTAGAATCATTTAAGAGGCGAAAGATTAAAAGCTACGCATTTCTAGTGAGTTAATTAGCTGGATGGAAAAAGAGGAGTATGTGCTCCGTACAAGTCCCTATATAGATCTGTTCTAATAGTTCACCCTGTTTATTGTTTTTTATGTTTTTGAAATTTTCGTCATTATGACTCTGCTAATGGAATATCGAATAAAATCCTTTTCACCACGGCAATGTTCTACTTACTTTGTTACCTCTAACAACTCAGTTCTCCAACTACTCCTCAGTTTTCCAAGAACGGTATGTGGTTTTATATTTAAGTTATACAACCACTTTTTACCTCCGACAATAAATTACAATTATTATGTGTGCTTCTTTCCCAAATCTAAATAAGAATTTGAAAAAAAATCTAATATTGACAATGAGGACATAGTTGCATTCGTGTCTCGCGGGAAATCGGACGAAATGGTTGAAAGCTCTAGTCTCGGGATAAGTAGGATATTATAAGGGGGTAGAGGTAGCCAAGTGCGGTAGTGGATGTGCGCTGAGAGCTTCCAGAGGAATGATTAATGTAGAACGGATGAAAAGGGTTGTCTGGCGGGCCCGTTGAATGATTGGACTCCGGTGGAGCAGAGATTAGGGGCATTTTCCCCGGGCACACCGGTTGCTCCTCACTCTGTACGGATGAGCCGTCCGACAACTTCCCCCAATAAGTTTCCCATCTCGCTATTCCACCATTACTCAACTCCCTCCTTCCCCACTTCTAGTTGGCCTTATCAAAATCCCATCTTCGCCTCCGAGTCGACACGCATCGTTGTACCCTCCTTATTCTTCAGGCCGGCCATACCTTCTGCAAACGGTCTCCATTAGTTAAAAAATACTCTGACTTCTTTTTTTCCTCTCGTAGAATTAATCTCGTACGGATTCCTGGTAAATCTGTAACCGCTTAATGCATGAATCTGTCCTTTCAGATCAAATGGCCTCTATAAACGTAAAACGTCATTACTGAGTGTTTACATTATCAATGCAAACGACTGATTTAAATTATTAATAAATCACGCTTACGATTTATTTCTTCCATTCAAAAGGAGTAAAAAAGTCAATTATTCCAGCACATCAAGGTGTCATCCAGTTAAACCCAATTAAAACCCTACCAACGAAACTTTTTAATTTTAACAAATACATAGCTGTAACCTATATAAATATAAGTATGTGCTATAGATAAACACTTGTTTAAAACTCAATTCTATACTAAAATGTGAACTACTATTCCCCTTTCTATTCATTAAAAATAGTGTTTTAATTCGGCACGCAAAAGCCGTGAAGGGTTTGGGCCTGCCAATGGCCTAATACTAGGTGAATAAATCGTATAATTGGCGTACAAAAATCGGATAGACGGCACTCGACTTAAGTCGCTAGTAATTTTTATCGCCGAGGATGTCAGGGTTTCTTGCCGGAGTTGGGAATCGAACCTGTAACATACAGTTTCCAACGAGCAACTTCCTGTTTACTAACTAAACAAATTATATTTGTGATAGGGAATGCAGATCTTTAAGCTCAGTTTACGAGCGTTATAAATGTATTTGTTGAATCTATAAATCGTTAAGCTTAAGTAAATTATTCTAAGTCCAAATTACCCATTTTATTAGTTAATTAAACCCTGCACTTATACCCTATATATAGTATTATTTTTCTCTTCTGTATATTGTGTACTAAGAATTGTATACTGTTGCACACATAGTATTCTATACTTTGCAATGAAATTTTTCAAAATTCAAAAATGTTAATATGGTCAGTAGGATTTAACATGTGTGTGTGGATGTGGAATTTAACATTATTTAGTTGATCTAAATAGTACTATAGTACCATTCTTCCGGTAATATCGCCTGAAACTTATCCCCCTAGAGAGCTATTAAAAAAGTTTTATTCCCGAGGTACTATCGAATTCAAGTGGTATCACTATAAGGTAGTTGTTTAATAGGGACGGTGTGGAATTTTATTTGGTTCGTCATTTAAAACATCCCAGTCCTGAGAACTAAAATAGGTATTTCTGTTAGTTGTGTTCGTACATGTTATTCTGAGGAAAGAATTCAAAGAATGTTATAACTTTTTGCTACACTGATAAACCTGTTTAACTGTTACGGGCTACCTTATTTTAGCTTCAGTTTTAATAACTTCAGGCAAATTAGTGGAAGCATAGACTCCGAGTGTGTGTACAAGAGTGTCTTTTAGTTCTCTTGTTTAAAACTGACGTTTAAAACCGAGTGTGTATTTGACTTTGTAGCTTAGCCGAAGTTGAAATTTAACCAACAATTATCTGGGGTCATTTTAAAAAAGGTAAAATATGCTCTCCTCAAATAAAAAAAACAAAAACAATCTTGACATCTCAAAGAGTAATTATTATAGGTTTGTTCCACCCCTGCTATTTGTACCGTCCTTTGTATCGTCCCGCGGATCGTTGGGGGAATCGTTTAGGATAGGTTTTATACGCATGCGCTAACATTGTACTTAAATAAAATCATTTCAGGTTGGAACGAGTTTAGAACTATAATTCGCACTGTATTAAAAACATTCAAGGAAACCAAACAGTTAGGCTACCTTCCTGTTGATATTTGTGACTATTGACATAACTGCGCATGCCATACAAACCAGTAGGTACATGGTATTGTCAGAGGATCATTGGGATCGTACAGTGAACGGTTCGCAAACGATCCCTGCCCGGGTTGGAACAGTTTCGCGGACGGTACGGAACACTGTCACAAGTCGGTTTGGAACGGCTTTTATCTAATGCGCATGCCGGTGACGTTCCCGCGGACGGTACAGTGCTTGGTTGGAACAAATCTATTAATTAATTATTATTAATTAATCTATTTGTCGTCAAAATGTAGCACAATACAAAGTTTGGTCTTAAACTCACTCTCGTTTATTTACAAAAACAATCTTGACACCTCAAAGTGACAGTTTAAAAACGTAACAATAAATAATACTCTATACTACATTCTGTGATGTAATGTACAATCGATCAAGGTTCAAAGAAAAAAGTTTTTTTTTATCATTATTGATTAACACAACTATATAATTTTATATGGTATAAGTGTGTTAAAATTTGTGTTTTTTTGGCACATTATTACATGAGAAATGTAATAATCCAGTGACTATTTCTTTCGACTGAGTTCGCTTACATTGGGTTAGTTACACTTACACTTATAAAAAGTATATAAAGAAATAAGATAATAAGTTTTTGATAATAGCAATAAATAATTGAAATAGTGGTTGAAGATAAACATTATGTAATGAGTAAATCTCTGGGCAACTGCCTCTTTAGGTGGCGAGGTGGGACAATTTGGGATGCAAGAAGTTCTACTAGAGGATTAGGGTGATTGGATAATGATTCGCAGAATGTACTATGTACCGGGATACAGATAGACCTCGGACAAAGGGAATATTGAGATCGTGGAATAAAGTGAGGTTATTAGTGTGAATAAGGTGATGTTTCTGAGGATCTTGGATTGTGTGGTGTTTGGATTCGACGGATGTTGGATATCTTGGTACTACCCCATACATCTAGACCGTAGGTCCAAGCTGGTTTTATAAGATTACATTGTAAATTCGAATTTGATATTAAAAGTAAGATTGGATCAACGATCCAAAAGACGAAGCAGCAAAGTTTATTGTCTTGCAATGTCCGTAAGTTTAGTTTTTGTATGATGCTGCCAAGTGAGTCGTCTATCGAGGTTAAGGCAAAGTTTAGGGACTGTGTTGGATTGAAGAATGAGAACTTGGTTAAGAATGGCTGGAGGGCAGGTGCTATGACGCAGAGTGAAAGTGACATGAACACTTTTCTGTTCATTAATTCGAATCCTCCATTTCCATTAACCAAGGTTCCAGAAGGAGGTGGCGGCTTTGGGTGTTAAATAACAACAAAAAATGGGTGCTCTAAATTCTTCTCCTAAAAATTTAATTAGCTAGATAGGCTTCCGCGGCTAATGTCATCATTAAGTTCTAGGTCTTCCAGTGGTGACCGTATCATGTTTGAAGAGTCTTCAAACATAACGCGGTCACCACCGGAAGACCTAGAACTTAAAGCTTGATAGTAGTGAGAGTACGTTTCAGACGCAGTCAATGGCCCAAGCTGTCGAGGCGCTCCTGCCTTTCAGCCGTGAGTTGATGGTGGGAATAAAAAACGAAGACGCTAGTCAATTGAGAAATGTTCAAAGAAATACGTACCACGAAAACCATTTCTAAACATTGCAATATTCGCTTTCGATTCCATATAGCATTGGGCATTGATAGATGGTTGAATTGCCTGATATAACTTTCCTAATTATGTAAATAATTATTGCTGGTAAATATGGAGGCAGAGTGACATCGGACTAGCCCTATTTTAGGCATATCTTATATACCTAAAACCAACATGTGTTTCGAACACTGAAGTGAGACAGAGTCATGTTATAAGATTGTATTAATATAGGGGCGCATATAACATCAACGATATAATTGTCATAATTGTGTGTTAAGATTTCTTCTGCATGATCATTAAATATATATTATAACTGTTTTTGTTCTGTTATGTAAATTTATTTTAGTTTGAAAATGCAATCAAGTTTGCTTCAATGCAATCGGTATGTTTTATTTAAGTATTCCAAATTAAAATCATTTAAAACAAAATGTCTTAAGTCATAGGAAGTTTTTATTCGGTTAACATTATTTAAAAATACTCTTGACAGAACGTTTAATGCCTTTATTTGTTTAGCATTGTCAACCACTACATGACAAGGTATATTTACATTGATTTGCTTTTACTTGTTTACCTTGACTTTTTTAGACATGAACTTGTTTACCTTAACATTTTTAGGTACTTTTGTACCCTGGCTTTTATAAAAACAAACTTGTTTACCTTAACATTTTTAGGTACTTTTGTACTTTGGCTTTTATAGAAACAAACTTTTTTACCTTAACATTTTTAGGTACTTTTTTACTTTGGCTTTTGTAGAAACAAACTTGTTTACCTTAACATTTTTAGGTACTCTTTTTACCTCGCCTTTTAAAAGTTCACACTTGTTTAACTTGGCTTTTTAATAGCAGATTTGCATAAATTAAGTTTGTTTAGGCTGTTAGATATCTCTTCCACTTCTTCATTGTAAATTATTAAGACAATACTCAAAATAAAATACTGGTTTATTAATTTAGTGCTATAAATAAAAAAAGTTAAAAGGTGGGTAGATCATAACAGCAGCCTTCGATTGTCATAAAAAAAAATTATTGTTTATATCACTCTAATAGAGTACTTAAAGCTGGAAAATCTTTATTTTCGAAATGAACGAGAATTTGTGTAGTAAAATGCTGTCAAAACTGGTTAATTTAAAGTATCTATGTAGTAAATACACCCATTTATTTCTTATCTGCAACGTAAAGCATAAACCATTCAAGTTTTCTCGAGATTTAATATATTTATTATTGTTTTACTTTTAAATATAGCTAAGAGGAAGTGTAAAATATTATTAAATGAAAACTTTCTTACATAATGTTCAACTAACAAGTTTGTAAATAAATCCCCCCCCCCCTTAAATTAATGAACTAATTAATTAATTCATTACTTTCTAATTTGTCTTTACGTAGTTGCACTACTTATAATTTTTCATATTATATTTGTTATTAAGGTAATTAACTTTTATTATTGTGTTGTTTAATTGCGCCATACGAGAGTATACCTAATGAGTTTTTAACTGCGAAGGCTATTTGTGTAACATTATGATTTTTTTCTTTCTTTGTTTACATTTTATAATTAGCAAGTAATATAATAATAATAAAAAATGTGTAAAATCTTTGTCTCTAAAATTAAATTTGACACTAACCTAGAATAAACAAGGAATTATATTAGTTTTGTATTAAATATGGAAAGATAGCCTTTTGTGGAGAGAGGCCACCATTAAATTACTAGAAAGACTCACATTAATCACTTATTAGAGTGTTAACTTATGGGTGGAGGGGAGGGGGGTCTCTAAGCAGATCTCCTCTTCATAAATAAATAGAGTACGGCTCTAACTTTTGTTTGAGATAACTCAGTGGCGGTTAAAATAAATCCAATCCAAAGTTTCAACTCGATTATGATATATTACTCTTATTTTTTTTATAGCATTAAATTTTATATTTTGACATAAGTCTCTCGATTGTTTAACTTGTTTGAATTAATATGTCTTAATCTTAACTATTACATTTTATTATTTCTTTTAATTCTGTTAGAGTTGGTATGACGAATGAGAAGAAAAAAATCGACCTTTTTTTGGTGCCATGAAAAAAATTGAGTGACAGATATCCCAAAACAGTATTAAAAAAGGAGGGAGTAGGAAAGGAAGACAGAGAAGGAAGGAGTGATTCTCGGAGGAAACTTAGCTGGGACGGCAGCAGGGAAACTAGAAACAGTGCCGCCATTTAGTGTGAATAAGGTGATGTTTCTGAGGATCTTGGATTGTGTGGTGTTTGGATTCGACGGATGTTGGATATCTTGGTACTACCCCATACATCTAGACCGTAGGTCCAAGCTGGTTTTATAAGATTACATTGTAAATTCGAATTTGATATTAAAAGTAAGATTGGATCAACGATCCNAGTCTCCGTTCCCTACCATCTCGGAACCGAGGGTTTTTCCTCCATTGCTCCCGGTTTCCGACCTTGCCCCGTAATAGTCCGGAGTATAATACTAATATGACATTCCGGAGGTCGTTACCGATGAATCTCCGCGAGACCGAAACGATAATGGATCTTTGGAAAGATATTACGTTTATAACATAGGGTGTTAAAACTACACGTCAAACAGTTGTTAAAATCGTAAAAAGGAGACAAGGGTGTTATTCAAGGATCCGACCTTGGTCCGGCTCTATTAACAATATTTTGATATTCGAATAAAAACAAACATTTAGATTGAAATACTGATATATATAATAGATTGAAGGTCGAAGGATACGTAAAAAATGAATAAACATTTTAAGATTTTATTACCTATTAACAGCTTTTAAAAGTTGAAGAGCATAAAAGATTTTTTTAATGCTAAATAAATAAAGGAGTAAATTAATATAATTGTTAGTTTATAATAAGAACAGCAATAAAAAATTTTAAGGACTCTTAACAAACTAATCTAAAAGGCAAGTAAAGTATGAGTGAATTCGTCGAATTGCCTATTCAAACGGTTCACTCTTCATTGTTGATTGACATGAACATGAATTGATATGTTAATGGTTGTAGAATATACCATATAATACTATAACTTGTAAATCATTTTGTAAAATCATGAAAAGTAATTACTAACACCATCAGAAATAAAAAGGGACGTCTCTCCACTATAAGTAAGCCGGCTTTCAACCACAATCGTTATCAATATTATTATGGTGATATGTTAAAATTTGAAAAAAACAGAGTCAGTGAAGAAGCTAAAACAAGGGTTTACATCAGAGTAATATTTAAGTAACTTATTTGTTTAAAGTTTTTGTAAAATAAAGTCACTTTTAGTGGAGATATGTGCTTCTTTATTCCTTACCAAGTTGGGAACTCCACTCCTTATTTACATTTGAACTACAATCATCTAAAGCATTTCAGTACCTTATTTGTGCAATCAAGTACTTTTAGTGGAGATATGCGCTTCTTTATTCCTTACCAAGTTGGGAACTCCACTCCTTATTTACATTTGAACTACAATCATCTAAAGCATTTTAGTACCATTCAGCCATTTTAACCATTTTATTCAGCCATTTTAGTAGCATTCAGTACCTTATTTGTGCAATCAAGAACTTTTAGTGGAGGTACGTGTTTTTTATTCCTAATGAATCAGGTAACTCCATTCCTTATCTAAACTTGAACTTAAATCAATTATGCAAAAACAATATAGTTTAAATAAGTGGGCATATTGTTCATTATGTACATTAAATAAAGGAGTTTAAGGATCACATTTTATTCCTACTGTTATCTCATTATAGGTATGTTGAAATGTGAAAATGTTTAAGCTTTAATTTATAAGGTTTTTCTCTAGGCAATTTTAGTTTAGCTATAATATCCGTAGTTAAATTCCAAAAGATATTCGATTGAGCTGAAATATCTTGTAGAATTGGACAAATTCAAAGGTAGTTTAGTGGATTCCTCGATAAAATATAGAGACAAGATTAGAAATTATTGTGTAAGTATTAAATATTTCATCTTTAATATTGATTCATTTCATCGACATTCGTCACTCTACTCTGTCATTGTACAATCTTAATAATTATTAACTTAAGGTATATATTGTTAGTACACTCAGCTAACGACAATATCCCAAACCTAGAAACATTATAATCATTTCAGCGTTGTTTATACGAACGATGTTCGGATTATCGGTCAAGGTAGATCGATATAAGATCTTGGAACCATAAATTGAAAAGGGAATAATCTCCTAAACCTAAACATTATAATTATTTCAGCGTTGGTTATACTTTAACGATGTTCGGATTCTCGGTCAAGGTAAATCGATATAAGATCTTGGAACCATAAATTGAAAAGGGAATATGCTAACCCCGCACAGTTTCTAGCAGAAAATGAATTGCTTTTTTTAAAAAAAAAAGTCCTGTTAAAAGACCCAGGTTATTTAATAGAACTGATATTCTATTAAACCAGTTCATTTTTGGCTGGAAACTAGACCCGCAATGTACATTTGTTGTGCAGTTTCTGCATTTTTCCCTATCTATATTTGTTGCCCCAGGATCTTTACCTCAACCTAATAGTAGAAAGATAGCTGGTATTGTTTGGCAAAGTTCAGACTATGTATGCAACCATACAGGTATGATTAATTGTTCAAGGAAGATACAAAATATTAATATCGTTTTAAGGTTTACAGTATGTAGAATGTATAAAGGAACCAAGCAATTTACGCACCACAACATTAAACCCCTAGTGAGTTAGATGTTGAGTGACGCTTTTGCAAGATCAAAGCGACAGCTGTCGGTTTTCTTTTCTTTACGTATTTCTTTTAAAGCTTACAATCATCGTATGGAGTACACCAAGAAATTTATTTAAGTCGCTTGAAGTCTTGTTCGCTAGGTTTTTATCAAAGATGATACCTTTGGATAATATATCTAATGGAAACTCTTTGTTCTACATATAACATTAATTCAAATTCCGTTCTCAATCTGAGTACCTGTACATTCAAATTTATTTTCTTTATTTGCAAAAAAATAAAAATAAAAATAAATAAATAAAAAATAAACAAACAACCTAATAGCAATAACTACGTGTACCTAACATTGCTACAAATTTACTCACATTATATGATCGCGAATTACATATAAAACAAAATATAACATGAATGATTCAAAGTTTGAATTTAAATTTTTAACATCCTATCCTATTGATTGATAAAAATCTAATCGACTAGTACTGGATAAACTACTGATTATGGTTGTATGTTTAATTAATTTAAACATATACGTGCAATTTAAGTTTTTTGGTAGGCTTCATATTACGGAAAGTTTAAATTTTAATTTAAATAAAATTATAATTATTTTTGATAATGGGAGATAGACAGAGAAAAATAGACTCCAGCACCGGGACTCGAACCACGGCCTCTAAATCTAAAGTCTATTTTTCTCTGCCTATCTCC
>KZ651040.1:132644-143254 GCA_001010745.2 Gerris buenoi
TTTTTGGATTTTTTTTTTTTTTTTTTTTTTTTTCATATTGCCTTGAAGTAGTATTATAAAGGCATTAATCAGTTGACAACTTTTGTCTAGGAGGTCTCGGCTACAAGGTGTATCCCGGTCATGATGGAGTATTGACGGAAAAACGAAAACAGAGGAGAATCAGGACAACGTTCACTTCAGCACAGCTCAAGGAGTTGGAAAGAGCCTTCCAAGAAACTCACTACCCCGACATCTACACGAGAGAAGAAATAGCTATGAAGATAGACCTCACTGAAGCCAGAGTTCAGGTAATCAAGTTTGATATCTACCTTAAATTATCATTCAATCAATGTAACTTGCAGAAGACACCAAAAATACAGGTTTATTCAATTAATAAATGTAAAACAGAAAATAATATTGAACTATGAATATCTAATGCTGAACTATGAGTTTCAGTTCGATCCGCCATTGTGAATACATCAGGTTCTTGATTGTTCTTATAATTCTTAATTGTTTCTGTTTAATTCTGATTGTTTTTGTAATTTTTTGGTACTATATTGTATAATAACATACTATACTTCATGTATAGGCTAAATGCACCTAATATGTCATAGCGTTTTTCGGCAATAGGTTTCACGACAACAGCAAACTTTGTACCACAAAAAAAACCCTGGTGATTGATTAACTATCTAAGTATAATGAGCCAATGCTACAATTACTTAACATTTAACACAAGACTACTGAGATTTTTTAAAAGGAAAAAATCCTGAAAGGATGATGAAGCAATTCGCCCCTTAATATGACATACAAGGAGCCTTGATATGAACTCACAGCATCAATCTGGTTTTATCCCCGTATTCATGCAAAATAGTTATCTTTAATCATTTTAAGAAATTAATACGTTTATCTATTAAATGCTGAATATTAGATCGCATCGTTGTAAAGACACCCTTAATATGGCATAGGTCTTATTTGGGACAATTTCATATGCCGCATATTTAGGGGAATCATGTTTTTATCATCAGTTCTTCCATAAAATAAACAGTGAGTTGAAAACAAAAAACTGATGGGTGCCCCTTAATCTACACATCATACTGAATATATCTGTAAAAATATATTAGAAAAATTCTTAAATTATATTAGTTTTGATCGATCAAAAGGAAGCACTATAAACATTTGTTGACACCACGTTTGGGAAATGGCTAAATCTTGAGATAACTGGAGGAGGTTAAGATATATCACTATCTCCCTAGTGGGACTACTGTATAACTACTTCGTACTTTAGTCATTTGCTTCGTACTTTAGTCACTACTTCGTACTTTAGTCATTTGCTGACAGAAGTCAGCTCTTGGTTCAAGAGAAAACCCACTATGCCTTATTACCTACCTGTGTCATATTAGGTACCTTTACCCTAATGTGTGTTACTTTATGAAGTGGTACCACAAAATCAAACCAATAATTTGTTTGTTATTTTAACGGTAGACCTTTTCATTTTTAATGACCACTGCTGGATGTTAATTCTGATAATAATACCTACATAGTTTGGCTAGTAAATAAAATAAAATAAAAAATAACCAATAGTTACGAAAAATAAATAAATAAGAAATGTAAATAACCTAAATAATACAGCAATGTAAGATAATCTCAACTGTAGACTGTAGACTACTTGTAAACAAATTAAATAACACAGAATGTATTATTCCCTGCCACCTTAACTGTTATAGCCCTTCTTTATATATTCATAAAACCAATTTTTAACATTATAGTTTTAAAATATACGGATAAATTCTTACACCCTCTTAATAAAGAAAAAATAAGGNATATATATATTAATAAATAAAATACAAAATAATTCGAACAAAAAAAATCTTAAATGAAGATGTAATGGAGGGAAAATAAAAATAAATGTATGGGAAATCTGTGTATGGGAGGTAAAGGTCACTATCTCCATTTTTTACGAAATGGAGGTTTTAACAGTTTCCTATTCATTTTCCCCCCTTTTTTTAGAGGTACAAGTATATTATGTCCTAAAACTAAATCTCTCGGATTTAACCAGTTGGAAAAGTCACTATGAACCAACATGCTGGGGAGGTAAAATAAGTAAAAAAATCATTAAAGTAGCTCTCCCGGAAAATTTAAATTTGGCACATAGTGCCCTTTACCTCCCATACACAGAAATAATAAAAACCATTTATTCTAATAATAAAAAATTTAGTTAGAAATTATTACCTAATTTATTATTCCCTGCCACCTTAACTGTTATAGCCCTTCTTTATATATTCATAAAACCAATTTTTAACATTATAGTTTTAAAATATACGGATAAATTCTTACACCCTCTTAATAAAGAAAAAATAAGGAAAGCCCAAAAAGTGGTAGGAATTCTCCCGAACAATTAAATACACATAGAAATAAGGAACGGTTGTTCATAATAAAATTATGATTGGAAACAAGAGATTTGAGTGGTGACCATACAAAGGAATACAATATAATGGTGCTGAAGGAATACATAAGCTAAATAATACCATACAAGCAGATTTGACTGAATACGCTCAGCTACTCATCGAGGACATACATCCATAACAACAAACTTGCTCAAATGATAAACCGCACAAATTTACAACTATACCTCACTCATCACAGCAGGCTCATAGCAACGTGATGACTATCAAAAAGAGGCTGAAAAATTGAAAGTCTCTAAGGACTCTAAGTAGTTCTGGGAAGCTGTAGAAATATTTAAGATGAAAAAACAACCGCTATAGCAATGATATACCAATCGATCTTTGGGTCTCATTTTTTACAGAGCTTCTCAATCAGCCTGTTAATATTAATTTGTTAATTAGCTAAGCAGAACATTACATGGATATCATTACAGATGCGGATTTCACTACATGTGACGAACATCAAGCATTAAGCCGAGCAAAAAACAATAAAGCTCCGCGCTAACCGTATTATAGTAGAATTTAATAAGAACTCACCTCAATTTCTCAAATTTCATCCCAACTTGTAAGAAGGCTTTCGACTCCATTCATAGAAATTCGCTTTAGTAAAAATTGAGCTGTCTTGGGCTCCCTGGTACACTGATAAATATTATCAGGAATCTTTATAAAGAAAATAAAGCTTGCAACCTGACAAAAAAAAAATGGAGTTACAAGCTGTTTTCCTACCGGATCGAGACAGGGCTGACTGCTAAGTCCGCAACTGTTATCAATGTGTATTAATAATATAGAAGAGGACTCTTTGAGCTATGGGATCGACATAAATGGTATAAATATTAGAGTATCGATGTATGCAGATGACATTCTTATACTCAGTGAAAGTCCTAATAAATAGAAAACATTATCGATAATTTAGAAAAATTTACTAATCTATAACTAAGTTGAATTTATAAGTTTTTATCAAGAAGGAAAAAGTATAAATTCAAGAAAAGGAGGGCGTTTAATATACAATATTATAATGAACTGAACTGAATAAAAGAAGCGCAGGATACAGTATGAAACCTGATTACTGTTCATGTCTTAATTTAGGTCTGCCTTCGTTTTATCTAGTCAAAACGTTAAAACTCTATTGTTGTAGATACAATACTTCTGGTTAGTAGTTCGATTGTCAAATAAATTAATGAATATAGCAAAACCATCCACTCTTATGTCAAACTCCGCTCTTTCAATTATAAATAGCCATTTCCAGTATCTTTAGATTAATATTGATGTCATATAACTTATAAAGTTATAGATAAGGGAGTACTAAAACAATCTATACATTTATATTTGTCGCCGCTTTATCATAATTATGATGTTGGCTCAAGATTTCTTTTGAATATCACTTCCCAAAGGATTTGGATCAGATAATGGATTTCACAGTGAATAAACCACACACTCTCATATATCAAAGAAGGGAGGGAATAACGTGGGAGAATCGTCGAGTAGTAGAAGGACCGGATCGAATGCGGTAATTCGAGACGGTCGTTGAAAATGGTCGGTACCCTATCGAGGATCAAGTCGTACTTCTCCAGAGCGGCACGCGACCCCATTCCTTATCATGTTCATCGAGTCTCTTTGTTACCGGCTTGTCGCCCCCGACAAATGATTTTCTGCAAACAACCGTTCAATTGTTTCCGATTTGTTATTGTTGTTTGTCCAAGTGCCTTTTTTCGTCCTGGGAAGAGGCTTGTCGTGTGGCCCGGAGTCATTCTAGAAGTGCTTTTAGAATCAGTCGACCCGTGTAATAAGTGGTATATAGATGATTTAACTTTGTTACCCTCCCTTTTACACCGAATCTCATTCCTAATCACCGTAAACAGTGTAAAAAATCTCATTATCCTCATCTCTTTGACATCTCTATCCTTGCTGCTAATATACTCTAGAACAAAATAGCGTGTAATTAATTGTACACTTAAAACTTTCCCACTATCCAGTTTTAAAAATTGTTTGGTCATATTTGGGTGTAAATGCCATCTAAAATGCTAAGATTTACTAAAATAATCCACTAAACTGCCCATATTCCACGGTCCATGTCGTTTATACAGCTGTTAATACGGAGTTGTCAGTGATTTTTGAAACAATCGAAAAAATATTTTACTTTCGGGGTAAATATCCACTTAATCCCATTGAACCCGTACTTTTTTTAATTACATTAATGATGCATTTTTACATAAATAAAATTAAATTAAAAGTGACGTATCAGTAGCTAAATACCATTAGATCTCAAAAGCATAAAGGATTCATTACAAACAGCAAAATGGCATGTAAAATCTATACATATTTTCGTTTATCTTAGAATTTTACCTTTTCTTCTGTTTTTAGCTATTCCAGAACTCCAAACCAAATGTCTTTATATTACAATGATATTATTTGAGATGTTCAAAATGCTTTAGTTTAAGAACTAAAACATTTATATCGCCTTGGCTTTTGTTAGGGTCCATTTTATTTTCTTGATTGATTTCAGTTGTTTTTTTAATTCACGTCACAAGATAAATTTCGTACATAGGATAAGAAATGTATTTTTTTATTGTAAAAAGTATTACATCCTTTGCTTACTAATGTATTTACTTCGAAGTAACTTCTTCTAGAGTCTTATGTTTTTTTTAATGGTCTTTTACCTGAAATGTATCGTAACGTGGAAATAAATGAAAGTTTTCATTCCATATGGAACAGAAGCGGAAAATCCTCTGTGGCCAATTGACAGGATGCATAATTTAAAACAAAAAGACAGGATCCCAAATAAAAACGCAGTTGCTTCTTTTTTTCATTCCAATGTTAATTTCGAATTGATTTGAAAGGGATGTTTTTGGCCGTCATGCTCTGGTAAAGGGAGATCTGTCAGTGAACGGTTAAGCCTACTCGAGGCCGCCCACATAGGGCTGTGGCAAACGCTTCTACTTTGACCCCCCAAATCTCATGAATATTTAATATTATCACTTTTTACTAAAATTGTTTTTGGCAGAAAAGAGAGCTCAAAACATTATAAAAAAATTATCCGAGCTATATTATCTTATATTAGCTTAAAATGATTTATGTATTTTTTTTTTTTTTATTATGCAACTATTTAATACATTTTCATATTTTAAATATGGATGGGATTCATGTTCACACATTGGAACCTCATTCAGTAATTTATAAAAGTCGTTGAGACAACGATTTTATATCAGATTATTTGAATTTCAGTTGTTATGAATATCATAAATACTAATTACAACTTATCTTTAATATAATCATTAATGAAGAATATTAACTCACAGAATAATATCTAAATTTTGAAAAATATACATGTCATTTGCATTTGCAGAAGAAAAACAATAATGTGTAATACTTATTGGCAAAACTTTTGTGTCAAGAGAATTTTGTAGTAAATGATTCTGTGCTGAATGTAAAGATTCAGCACAGTTATTCACACAGAAAACAATATTCACATTCATATTGGCTAATGGCTCCTGGTTCCAATTTATCGGCTATTGGCTCTAGGTCATAGGCCCCAAGGTATGAGCTATTGGAATTTTGAACTCCCCATTGGCAAATTATAAACTAGGTGTGCAATGCAATTATCTGCTTGCAATATTGAGCTGCGAGCGTGCATTTTGATCTTAATCAATAAAATTTTAATTAATAAATTTGATTAATTATCTATCACAGTAAAAGGTTTTTTTTTATATATCTTTAGCGGTAGAGTCATTAGGCTTTTTTTGTTTACTCTTTTTTTTAAAATAAATTGATGTTAAACAAATTAATAAATTACAGTTTTAAAATTTTAAAAAAAATTATGGTTTCTTAAATAATTCTCCGTGTTCAATAAAATAAATGAACCCTTTCCTATTTTCCTTGGACTTACAAAATATAATAATTTGATTGATAATGGAAGATTAATATCTTACATAAAATTCATTGAAATATGGAAGAGAGACTGAGNGAAATATAAGAAAATTGAACATAACAACAACAACTGTACTCTTAAAGAGCTTTCCAACGACATGCCTCATGAAGGGCATATACTATTTCAACTTTTATCCCCCATACTCCGTCCCCTGTGTATTTGGACCATTTCAGATTTATACCTTTCTGCTGTTGGTCACATTGACCATACCGAATTTTGTGCGGATCGGTTCAGCCGTTCAGGAGGAAACATTTGTACCTCGTATCCCTGTGCATTAATTTGGGCCGTTTCAGATTTATACCGTCCTGTGGTTGGCCACATTGACCGTGCTGAATTTTGTGGGAATCGGTTCAACCGTTCAGGAGGAGTATGCGTCCAAACAAATACAAAGTGTAGTATAAGATTAGTGTAATTATTTGGATATTAAAAAAAAATTACACTTTAAATTCATTCTCAATCGTTCCGAATTTGTTTCAATCCTAGACGAATAATGTTTCATGACATTATCTATTCATCGGGATTAATAACTTTTAATTTTTATTATCACATGTTTTCAATCACACGAAATATAATAGGTTTTGAATAAAGGAAATGAATCAGACAAGGTACTTTTAAATATAAATCTAACGATATAAGCCGTTTTCCCGGGAAAAATCTAGTTTCTAAGAAAAAAGCTTAAACGCGAACGGAGCGGAGAGGCCTTGTAGTATGTCGGAGTCAATCGGAGGGTTTCATTCTCCGCCGCGGAGAAGTCATTTTTATGATCAATTTTCAATAATAATTAAGTGTATCTAAGAAAACTACTAAATGGAAAACACTGGGCTAAGTAATTATGAACTCGTACATGAGAAAGTTTGACTGAGTTAACCCGGACTGGTTTTTGAAATCTGATCTGATGCCGGAGGCGGAAGTCATTTTCATCTAAGGTCATATTTATTCATGTTATTCTATCATTTAGTTGCTTTAAAAGTGTAATACCAATTGTTATAAGCAGGACTATTTACACCTACACATCCTTTATAAGTTTCCCACGACGGACTCTTGATCAAGTCACATGATTAACAGAGTTTAACAAAGATTTATATAGAAAACACGGAACCCGATAACGGTAGGAGATAAGTTGAAGGGATCGGTACTTTACTGGGTCACACAGGAGAGAGAGAAGGGAAGATGCCTAGGCCCGCGGGGTTGGATGTAGAACCCCTCACACCAGTTGAAAGTTAATTCACTTAGGGACCTCTTCCTTCGACCAAGCGGGGGAGTCGAAAATATGAGTTCGGGGCCCCCCAGCCTCGCTCCAAGGCCCCCAAATAATTACCAAAAGGGAGTCGAACAGTTTTCAATAATCCCTTCCCTTTCCAATTACCCGCTCAGGATCCAGACATTGTTTTCACACAATCTAGCTCGTTACTCTAAGTACACAGACCCCAAAATAACATTTTGCTCAACACCGCCATCCATTATAAAGTTACTCGGCTAATTCACAATATCCCTCCTACCCCCCTTTTTTATACTTTTATTATTTCTTTACCGGGATCCGATACCGAAAAGTTACCGATAGGAAAAAGGGGCTTCTTCGAACGGAAGATTAGTAGAGCATACGATTCATAAGTTTGTTTCCAACTTCCAGACTAGCCGGTATTTTACTAAGAAAAAGTGTGTTACTTTACAATTCTGTTTATATTGGACGTAATGTGGTATTATGCAATTGAGAAAAGTTTCTTCATCTAATTCTAATATGCGATAAAAAAAAAAAGTTTAAAGCGTTGGTCAAAATTAGATAAAAAGTAATGTTTTATAGAAACTGCATGAATTCCAAAATAGTACCTGAATCAGAAAATTTGTTCATGATGAATGATAAATCTTAATAATGTTTGCGAAGAAATCCGGGTCACTTATAGTCCCCAGGCCACCATAAGAAGTGAGTCGCTGATTAATAAAGTTTTCTTACCTTATGGAATCGCTTATTTATGCCGTGTCCACCGATGAATTGGGTATATGGCAACTGGGCGCTGAGCCGTTTCTTTTTTTTTGACATGCTAAACATGCCGTTCTGCGGGAACATTGAAAAGAGATAGATAAAGTTTTGATTTTCCCAGGATCGTTTAAATAAATTATTTAAAAACAGTGGTACAGGTACAGGTGGCCACCAATACGAGTGGGCCGTTCACTTTTCAACGTCCCCGCAGAGCGACATGTTTGGGGCGGTGGACAACCCAAACAGCCCACTCGTATCGGTGGCCACCTGTACCACTGTTTTTTAAATAATTTAATTAAACGATCCTGTGAAAATCAAAACTTTATCTATCTCTTTTCAATTTTCCCACAGAACGGCATGTTTTGCGTGAAAAAAAAAAAAGAAATGGCCCAGCGCCCAGTTTCCATACCAATCACAAGGCATAAATAAGCGATTCCATAAGGTAAGAAAACTTTATCAATCAGCGACTCACTTCATATGGTGGCCTGGGGACTATTATGCATAATTTACAATTTAGATAAAAGCTATGTATTCATTGTACCCAAAACTTTCCTGAGATATAACTATTTCCTCATGTAGATTTCGATTTGATTACCAATTAATTGGATCAAAGTCCAGTTTGACCTCAGTGTAACAGTACATAATGGGAGTCAAGGGTTATATATAATGAAAGCCCGATATATAAAAAAATAATAATTTAAAATATAAATAATTAATGGAAAAGGGTGTACAGCACAGCAATGAAAGTAAAGTTGTTAGCTTTAAAATGTGTTTATTACATCCAATAAAAGATAAGCCTTCAACGCAGGTTTAATAGCAAAAGTTAACTAATACTGAACAAAACAGAACCAGATGCAGGGTTTTAGGTCAGGGTCACTTTTGGTGATTAAAATTATGAAAAACATAAATAAACAACCATTATAATTAATTGTACTGGGCAGAAAAAACTAAAATAAATCTACATTACATTATACATTTCTATTATCCTTATTTTGGACCTCGTTTTTGTTTATTTATTTCAGATATACAGATTCTTTCTTCGAAAAGAATTATTATTCTTTGAGGATAAACGTCCTTTTTTTATTAATATATACTTTTTTATTAATAGCTTTTATTTTTTTGCAATATATATACAAATTCCTGTTCGAGTACCACAAGAAGGTCTTAAGTGCTCATTCAATTATTTATTATCTAATAATTGGTATTATCTAATAAAAAATAAATAATCAATAATATAAATAAATCAGAAAATCTGCTTTACGTTTTGTTGTCGACATTTTCAAAAGACGGAACTAAAAATTGCATGATCTAAATAAAAAAAATAAAGGCAAAGGGATATATCTGGGTTATAAATGTGGCCTGTTTCATTCTCTATATTCGGACGATAAATAACACTGGTATATGGAAAATTCATTAGCTTTATTTGAAAAAGAGACGAACTGGAACGTTGTTCCGAGGGTGGAAGGAGATAGAACGGGACAGGATGATATATCTGGAAAGCTGTCGGATCGGAAATAGACATAAAAGAGCGTTTAGCGGAATGTTTGTCAGAGAATAGGGAGACGTGAGGAGAAGAAGAGGGGACATGGTCTCTGGAACCTAACCTAATCCCATTACGGCCCATCCCAGTCAACTGGAAATTATTTAATATTCCATATAAACAAGTGTTCTCTTTCACTATCTCTGTAGGGTTAGATCACTGTAGGACTCGCTATCACACATATCATTCTCTTCCCGATCCTTAAGATAACCTACTCCCTTCCCACGGTTAAACCGCATAGCTTCTTCTACTTGCGGTCACATATTTCCATAATCCTTATGGATTTTATTTTAGACAACAAAGTGTGAACTAGTTTGTTTTTTGAGAGATTATGATCAAATATAATTTACCTATTGACAGATTGCTTTCAAGTCTTTATTTTATTTAGATATTAAATTAACGAATCATACAAATTAGATGCTTTAAAAAGACTATACAATTTTTTGGCACAGACATTCAAAAAAGCGTTACAGTAATCCTTATGTAACAAACTCTAACGATTATGCCTTTTATCGTACCTATTAATGCTTTTAATTAGATTAAAATCATTAGCTATTAGATTGAGCAATAATATTAAATTAGCTTATTGATGATTACCTATATGTAAAAAATTATTACTAAATATCTTTTTTATTGGTTTCACAATATAAAATGTTTATCTTCTATGTTAACCAGTGTTCATAGAGAGTTGCTTCACCGTACCGTATGCAGCAAAGAAGATGATTGTATGAAAGTTAAATATATATA
>KZ651040.1:143988-166505 GCA_001010745.2 Gerris buenoi
CGTTCACGCGCAACGCTCGCGTAAACGTGAACTTCAAATTTAAAATTGGAATTTTCGGTCGGGAAAAAAATCAAACCTTATCTATTCAATGAGACGAACATTTTTTACAAATACAATTTTTTAGTAAAACCTACAGTGACACCTCTATGAAGTGTTAAAGATCGCTAGAAACTGTTAATTGTTCTTACACAATAAACAATATAACAATAAATTAATAAAACGTAAATGTTAATATAACAATAAAGTACATGGTAGGATGCGAGGAAGCTATGTGCCACACTAATTGGCAGTGTATTTTTTGTTTATATTGATATTTTGGGAATTACTAGATGTTATGTTTTTAAATTTTCTTTTACAATAATTGTATCCTAAAAAAAAAGTTATTTGCACTTTTTTTTTAAATTTATAGCTAAACATAATGGTTTTGGTACATAATTGGTTTGGTACATAATGTAAAACAATTTTTAGGTTTGTGTACGACGTTGGTACATCGTACATAAGCTGTTCTTGTCCTCAACTGCTTTGAATTTACATGACAAAAGTATTGTTATTTTTTTTACACATTATTAAGGCTTCAAATTGAAAAATTATTTGGAGTAAATTTGAACTAGATTGATAATATACTGTGTGACCACGGATTTAGTGCATATGGAGTGTAGGTAAATTACAAAAAAAAAAAATGAGTAGAAATTTGAGCTTCTGGGTATCAGCCTTACTTGGCCTTAAACTAAGAAGTTGAAAAAATTAGTCCAATTAATTAGTTTACAGGGTGTTGTTACGGTGAATTTTCTAAATTTGTCAGGCGATTTAGAAATGTTGTTATTAATTATTATCAATTTCAATTTTATCACCCAACTTTGATATTTTTTAAATTTTGTCAAAACCACTAAGTACAAATTCCTGATTATCTAAAGGAAAAAGCAACAAATAAACATTAACTGTTTGTTATTCAAATGTGCTGCCACCAACCATTACACTAAGTAAATTTTTTTATACTTTTAAAAGAAACGGTACTTTACTCTTGAAAATGTTTAAGATTTATCGTAAAAACACCCTTTACATTGATTAATTAGGCTAATTGTGTTAATTTCTTAGTTTAAGAACAAGCAGGACTGATGCCCTGAGGCTCAAATTTCAACTCAAAATGTTCATTTTACCCCGCGTGCTCTGTGTACTCACTCAATCCGTTGACTCACTGTATAACCCTAAAAATAATTATACTGAACTTGTAAGCATTAAAAAACTTATCAGTTCTCTAAATTGTTTAATGTCACTGGACAAATTGCACTGTGATGAATTATTGTAAAATGAATCATATGTTGGCTAAGCCAAGCATGACATCTTGCAGAATTCGATGCAATCAATAAGAATTGGTCGGCTTAGCTGAGGAGCCTTAAAGTTTTTGTAAAGGAAAATGACGGAATACAGAATTAAGACAGGCTAGAGAAGATAACAAGGGTCGTGGGATGTTAGATAAATACAAGGGTGAGGGAGGTTTGTATGCTAGGGCAACAAAGGCCACCTGCTAACTCGTGAACAGTGCGAAGCCAGACCACACGTTCATCAGGAGCTTCTGACTGGTACTCCTCCCCTAGTCATAGCATCCCTCGTCCCTGCACCATAGACTCCCGCTTCTCTACAGTCCATCAAACATCCACTAGGCAGTCCCAGTCCCCAACGCTTCGCTTCCTTTTGACTAATAATCGAATCTCTTAACGGTTCGCTTGTCGCGCCCTCTCATTTTGTCTTTTATAGCAGTGCAGTTATTGTCCGAAACGTCGCATCCTTCTGCTACACTGTACAATGTTAATGATCAAATAATTTTGAGCTGATTAGAACATGTTTTGCAGTAAACAAAAACCATCATGTTTAACTATAAATTAAACATAGAGTAAAAAAAAAAAAAAAACATAAGAGCGCAAAAGAGTTGTTTTTTTATTTGGGATACTCTATTATTGTAAAAAGATAATGTCCAAATATCATCACTAAAATTTATAAAAAGTCAATGGACTGCTTATAAAACTTATCAAAAAATTGTTTTAGTGTTATATGCTTTGTATAGAATTTAATTTTAAATATCGCGCAAATGCAACGAAAATTTTATTAAGATAACTTTTAAATTCTGTTATACAATCATAATTCTTTGTTAGTACAAAACTTAAAATATACACATAATAAAAGGTTAAGAGAAAAAGAGCAAGCTTTGTTTGTTTTGAACGTACATACTAAGAATTTTATTACAGACAGAATTAGTATTGATGTTTAGTGTATTTACGTTAAAGTTTCATTAATCTTTGATTGACCTTCAAGAGTCCCCAACTAGGCTGCATTTCAAACTTATTAGATTCGATTAGGACGAGTCGTCGGATTTAGATAAGTGATAGATAATAGATGTCTAGGGGAGTGTGATTGGGAAGTATCAGTTTGACTGGGGGTTGCTAGGCAGAGTGATTGGCTGGGTCTGCTGTACAGTTAAAGGTTTTCGTATCCCTTCTCAGAGTAGGGTAACATTTTACTGCTCGTGCATCCTAGGGACATGTGTGCAGGCAGATGTAGTACCGACTCGTCTTAAATCGCCCGGAATCAATCCGACCTAGGAGATGAATTTATTTGGCTATCATTCTGCTATCCCCTTCGAATCGACTGGCAGTAAGTGAAAATCATTCGAATTCATGCGGAACCCTCTGGCCACATGTAAAACCTGTTTTGTACACGTATTACCCCTAGACTTTAAAAAAATAAAGTGTCTATAAGTTTTTAACTGTCATGAATGAGGAATTGGTGTATAATAAATTGTTTAAAAAAAACACAACCCATATATAGGTACAATTCGCCAATCACGCTGGTATAAAAGCCTTATAACTGGTAGTTGCATGAACTTAGGTTATTCCTAGTCAAAGGACTTATCCTTTATTCAACCGTGAACTCAAATTATTGCCATTTTATCCACTTGATTATGCGGCATCGACCTGGCCCTTTTAAAACCAGTCCTCGAAAAATTTGCTTAGTTAAACTAAACGAAGAAAAGCAAACAGAAACGCCGAGGCAATTTAGTCTCAATTAAAGGAGGTCCCCAAACGGTCGAGTTGGCCCTGAGGAAATGCTCCGGAGTTTGGGTTGGTCCCGGCCTTTATGCAAATTAAGCTCAGATTGGCGCTCTAACATAACACGGCCATTCATTTGAACATCTAAAGTCGCCTAAAGACTTTAATCATCAGCAGGTCTATTTATAAATCTTGATATTGTCATCCAATAAAATTCGCTTAACTTTCGAATCCTTATCAAGGCTAAATTCAAAGGCTGTACTCGTATATATGAAAAAAAAAACTAAAAATATGGTAGATTGTGGTCATATTCTATAACCCATCCCATATAGAAAGATATGAAACTAATTACGGCTGAGAGGTACAAAATTACATCTTTTTAGCTTGTTAAATTCGAAATGTAGAATCTCGGAAAGTAGATGAGAAAGTAGTCTTGGATCATCTCATTAGGAAGGATTTGAAGTCGATGCCGTAACTGCTTGGGTCGAGTTAGCCCTGATGCTTGGAATCACAAGTAAACTCTTCGAACCCTTTTCACTTGGATTCCAGTAGAAGACCCTTAGAAACCCCGCTGAAGTTTACCTTTCGTCGAAAATCTCGATCCTCGTTCAAAGTGATCCTACTTGGGATTTGCAAAGTAAAGCTTTAACTTTTTCCTTGAGAAAAACCGAACATTTAGCAAGATCCTTTTAACCCTGTTCGAACGATCATTACGTGGAAACTTATATGTTAGTGCAGCAAAATCTCTTGTTAAGATCTTTTGCTTTAATTGTTGAGAACTCCAAATAATATATTTGAAGTTTAAGTGAAGCGGCGCGGCGTTAGAACGTGTGTCACAAAAAATATATGGATTTTATCCTAGAAAATAGCCTTACATCTCTAAATGTTAAACGAACCAATAAAAAATACATTCTATCGGGCCTCAATTCTATACTATACACCTCATTGTTTTATCAGCATAAGAGTATACCTTATTAGCATTTCTACGGACAAAAGCTCGTTCCTGGTATGATCTCATGCGGTATAATAATGATTATTGCGGTATAATAATGATAATTTATAGCCCATGCACATAAAAACGTAAATAAATCTTTTTCGTCTTGAGCATTTCATACAGGTAAGTCAGTATTATTTCCTTGGGTGCGTAATAGTTGGAGGTGAATTTTTTTTTTAACATTTTACGAAAAAAATAAAAGTCATCAGTTTAAAAAAAATTAGATTTTATCACATTTAAAAAACACCGGAATCAGACAGGAAAAAACATAATCTTGAAAATCTTGAAATCAAAAACAAGCAGATGAAATGTGCAAAAGAAGAGAAGTGGCTCTAAATGTGGTTTGTGAGCGAGTATTGTTTCACTGGGATAGAGGGTGGAGTGTGGGGTTGACTCTTGCGGCTTGCTCCATTAAATATTTATACCTTAATGGATAATGGAAAGCAAGCCTAATTCTGAGTGGATTAGCAAGCCGTGATCGGAATAAGGTGGCAATCTATACCCTTCTCGGACACCACAAACCAACCTTACTTTTACACTTTGTACTTTCGTAATAGTCTTCGACACAAGATTATTAGTATATATTAAAACATTTGATGATAAAGTTAATGTAAATACTTTCTTGGACTTTAACTGTGATATAAATTTAGAGGCTTACTTGAGACTATAATTATTTATATTGATGACAATGTAACAACCTCTGTAGGTTTTAAGTGAGGTAATAAGGTTTTCCTATGAAAAGGATAAAATACCCTCTGTTGTTTGTATGTGTTAGAGCTAAGCACTCTTTAGTAATCTCTAATTGTCAGAGCTTATTTTTTTAATCCACTCTGTAAATGCTTCTTTAGTCTGTAAACATTAAACAGTACCCTCTTTTCATCTCGGTATTCATTGACTATATCGGAGCGTTAAAATTTGTATAGAGATGTGTTAATAGTCAGTAGTGTATAATAAAAGAAGTGAAGGATAAGGGTGTGACTGGGTAAACAATCCGGTAAAATAAGGGGAGATCGGACTTGCTCATCCTCTTCGAATATGAATAAATAGTGCCCAGAAAGAACAGGAGGTCTCGATCCTTCCCTTTATATGTTATTAACCGAGGGGTGCGGCAATTTAACATGTGTCCTACCCTAAAGCAACGATGTTGACACATATGCCTCCCCCCCTTCGTTAGATTCACTTGTCCCTTCCTACTGGGTTCGACCCAAGACCCTATCCTAAGACCTGATCGCTAATCCGTTGTCGGCACCTTGAATAATCATACGTTTGAGTGACAAATTCCCAATCCAATCTGACAGAAGAACGTGACTGGCACCACAAAAACAGCCATTTAAAATACCTTAATTGTTAATCTAGTTACTTAATATAAAATACATTTAAGGGACCAATTGTATCTGATACCTTTTCTCTTTGGTTCTCTCCCTGGGAATAACGAAAAGGGATTCCAGAGAGATGCGCTAATTTCGACACTATCAATTACATGATAAAGACTTATAATTGTCTTTAAACTAGGTTCATAGAAAGAAAGAATAATAAAATATATTTTATTATAAATTCAAAAAAATAAATAAAGTTAAAATTAAATTAATGCAAGTAACTAGGAGATAGTGAATATATTTTTTTAATTTGAAAATGAGCTTCCATAAGAGGTTTCAGAAAATTTTAAGACTAACAATTAACAGTAGACAAGTTAAAGAATAATAATTAATAATTAAGACAAAGTTAAAAAATAATTTAAGTGATCCTATTTGGCCAAACTTTACTTTGAATGCTTATCTCGTCCTATAAGTTCCTTGTCCACTACTTTCTACTTTAGTTACTTATCCAAATAAGCAATTCGAAAAGAAATCGCAATCTTTATTCGAATTCGGTAAAACGACGTCAAGAATCTTTTTCATGTTGCTTGGTAGGTCAATTGATTGACTTTTAAGGTCTGTTGATTAAACTTTAAAAAAATAACCGAATGATCTGTGAAAAACTTTTATATATAAGAAATAATATAATCAGTTATTATAGAGATTTTTTGTATTTTCTGTTTCAGGTCTGGTTCCAAAATAGAAGAGCGAAATTCAGAAAACAAGAGCGATTGGCTCAGCAGAAAAGCGTTAGCCAAGGAAGTGGTGACGTTAAATCCGAAGTCAAAACTAAAGATAAACCAGGGTCTCCACACACCCCTAGTCCACAGGACATCAAACCTATTAATGGTAATTTACATAAAAATCTATTTAATTAATCATTTCCATCGGTATTAAGATATTAACACAATTAAGATTAACCAATGCCTATCAAGATTGAATTTTCATTGATGCCCACAGAACATCAAACCTATCATTCCAGTAGAAGACCCTTAGAAACCCCGCTGAAGTTTACCTTTCGTCGAAAATCTCGATCCTCGTTCAAAGTGATCCTACTTGGGATTTGCAAAGTAAAGCTTTAACTTTTTCCTTGAGAAAAACCGAACATTTAGCAAGATCCTTTTAACCCTGTTCGAACGATCATTACGTGGAAACTTATATGTTAGTGCAGCAAAATCTCTTGTTAAGATCTTTTGCTTTAATTGTTGAGAACTCCAAATAATATATTTGAAGTTTAAGTGAAGCGGCGCGGCGTTAGAACGTGTGTCACAAAAAATATATGGATTTTATCCTAGAAAATAGCCTTACATCTCTAAATGTTAAACGAACCAATAAAAAATACATTCTATCGGGCCTCAATTCTATACTATACACCTCATTGTTTTATCAGCATAAGAGTATACCTTATTAGCATTTCTACGGACAAAAGCTCGTTCCTGGTATGATCTCATGCGGTATAATAATGTATAGCCCATGCACATAAAAACGTAAATAAATCTTTTTCGTCTTGAGCATTTCATACAGGTAAGTCAGTGTTATTTCCTTGGGTGCGTAATAGTTGGAGGTGAATTTTTTTTTTAACATTTTACGAAAAAAATAAAAGTCATCAGTTTAAAAAAAATTAGATTTTATCACATTTAAAAAACACCGGAATCAGACAGGAAAAAACATAATCTTGAAAATCTTGAAATCAAAAACAAGCAGATGAAATGTGCAAAAGAAGAGAAGTGGCTCTAAATGTGGTTTGTGAGCGAGTATTGTTTCACTGGGATAGAGGGTGGAGTGTGGGGTTGACTCTTGCGGCTTGCTCCATTAAATATTTATACCTTAATGGATAATGGAAAGCAAGCCTAATTCTGAGTGGATTAGCAAGCCGTGATCGGAATAAGGTGGCAATCTATACCCTTCTCGGACACCGCAAACCAACCTTACTTTTACACTTTGTACTTTCGTAATAGTCTTCGACACAAGATTATTAGTATATATTAAAACATTTGATGATAAAGTTAATGTAAATACTTTCTTGGACTTTAACTGTGATATAAATTTAGAGGCTTACTTGAGACTATAATTATTTATATTGATGACAATGTAACAACCTCTGTAGGTTTTAAGTGAGGTAATAAGGTTTTCCTATGAAAAGGATAAAATACCCTCTGTTGTTTGTATGTGTTAGAGCTAAGCACTCTTTAGTAATCTCTAATTGTCAAAGCTTATTTTTTTAATCCACTCTGTAAATGCTTCTTTAGTCTGTAAACATTAAACAGTACCCTCTTTTCATCTCGGTATTCATTGACTATATCGGAGCGTTAAAATTTGTATAGAGATGTGTTAATAGTCAGTAGTGTATAATAAAAGAAGTGAAGGATAAGGGTGTGACTGGGTAAACAATCCGGTAAAATAAGGGGAGATCGGACTTGCTCATCCTCTTCGAATATGAATAAATAGTGCCCAGAAAGAACAGGAGGTCTCGATCCTTCCCTTTATATGTTATTAACCNATGGTATACTACAAAAGTTATTTTTGTTTTATAAATAAAGAGATCTTATCATCTCGTCATTTGTTATTGCAAAATTTGTTAAATATTTTTATTCTATCAATTTTCAGTTAGCTTAATTGGATAATAGTTTAGTTTACATTTTTTAACATTTACACTGTTTTAACATTTGTATGAGTTAATTTGACAGCTCGGAAAATAATGTTAGACATCTTTGTGAAGGATGATTAGATATAAAATTTAGGAATTTGCCATTTTTACATGTTTTTTCATACCATTTTGTATCAATGCTTCCATCAATATTTCTATCTACTGTCATATCTAAATAATTGAGTATGTTTTCACGTTTAAATTCTAGGGTAAATTGAATAATTTTAGTGTAATTATTTCAATAATTTAACAAATCATTGCAATGGTCTTTATTTATAACAATAAATAAATCGTCAATTCATAAAAATGACTAGGTTTGTAATTCAATTTACCCATTACATTTTCAATTAAATGATTCATGAATAAGCCACTTAAATTATTCGACATATTGCCACCCATTGGTGTACCTCTAATAAATATAAATAATTATTATTGCAAATACATTTAATTCATTCTAAATATGCATTTTTACACTTAATGGAAGTGAGGGGTTCAATAAGTTCCCATTTTTTATAAATTAATCTTTATAACTCAGTCAGAGAACACTTTTGAGTAACAACATCAAATGAAACTATCTTTTCATTTTCATTCAGTTTGATATTTTTATGTTAATCTTTAAAAAGCAAATGAATTTTTACAGTCGAAATCTGGACTATATCCAACACTATCTAAGGTTGAATAAAGAAATTTATAAAAATATTATAAAATTTATTAGTTGTTATAGGTGTTTTAATAGTTCTGATTAACTATTAAAACATTAAACAAAACTATTAAAGCCTTACTATCAGGGTGATTTTTTTCTTTGTGTAATTTTATAGGGCCGTAGGTTCTTCCGAAGTTAATTTTTCTTCATTTGTATTGAATTTAGGTTTGTGTAGTTTTTTAATTACTTTATTATATTCTCTTTTAAAAGTTGTTATTCTTTTAAATTATTACATATTTTTTCATACCACTTTGTACCGAGGGTTCTATCAATATTTCTAACAACAATCACATCTAAATGATTGAGTCTGTTTTTGTTCAGTGCATTCTAACTTATTACACCGACTAAATCCGAAGCAAACTTACTGAAAATCGAATTAACGTGCAAAGTAGACAAGATACCACCCAACGTATAAAGCGCTGGATCTAAGCCCTCCAGATTATAAGGCCAAATTTTCTAGACAAGATCCCTCAAACATTGTGTGCAAACTAAGGTCAGATATGTTCAACTTAAAGTACAAACCACTATTTCAACTTGACTAAACCACAATTCATTCCACAGTCGAAGGTTCCGTTAACACGCGGTGTCCTACCTAGAAAATATTTTGATGACTAAACGGCTATTCATTCTCCAGTGGACGTTTTTTGTTATAACACTTTCCGACCTATAAAAATGCTAGTTTTGTTCCTCACGCTTCTCGGCAGTCCCATGTTCCAACAAAAAGTTGAACGATTCTGATACAGTCCTAGAACCATGAAAACAGTTCAGTTACTGCAGGAACTTTTATAATCAATTAAATAACTAGTTCTACAATCAACGGTTTCGTCCAAACACATTGTCGAACCTAAAAAAATAAGTAACCCATCTAAATATCTCGTCTACAGTCAAGGGTTTTAATTAAACCTCGTGTCGAACCTATTAATCATTTTACTTTTGCAAATATCTATTTATTTTCTTATTATATGGCAAAGAATAAATTATGATTTTGAGGGAAGATTAGTAGACTTTTTGATTTAATATTTCCAGAGATTAGAGTAGAGTTTTGAAGGTTAACATTTTTCATCAGAACCATCGCTCAGGGATCCCGATTATCATTAAAAAAATATAACTATCATAGGAAATATGATATGTATAATTTTTTTGTTCAAATATATTAGCGAAATATTATAATTTAGGAGTAAATCTGTACCTCCGAGGTAAANTATTTAATTAATCATTTCCATCGGTATTAAGGTATTAACGCAATTAAAGATTAATCATTGCCTATCAAGATTTAATGAAATTTAGTAATAGACTTGACTTCAGTATAACAAAACAATATTTATTTATCAGAAAATGTTACCTATGTTGTCCATCACCCGATTCCCTGAGTCCAAGAACGAACCTAACAAAAGTATAATATTTTATTAGGTCTGGCACCTATGGCCTATAGTTCCGAACAGTATGTGTCGTAAATTTATCTGTCGATTGAATACCGCCTTCCCTTCGTCATTTATTACCTTAGCAAGCTTATAAATTACTTTTAATTCTTGATTCCATCCTCCAGAATTTGTTTTTTAACGTTTAAATTATTCGACTATACATTAGTCTTTTACTTAACTCTTTATACTTTTTATTCTATCTATTTTAACATCTTAGGCGCATCAATTAGTGGGAATAACAATTACTTAGCTTATCTCGAACCAATAAAAAATACATTCTATCGGGCCTCAATTCTATACTATACACCTCATTGTTTTATCAGCATAAGAGTATACCTTATTAGCATTTCTACGGACAAAAGCTCGTTCCTGGTATGATCTCATGCGGTATAATAATGTATAGCCCATGCACATAAAAACGTAAATAAATCTTTTTCGTCTTGAGCATTTCATACAGGTAAGTCAGTGTTATTTCCTTGGGTGCGTAATAGTTGGAGGTGAATTTTTTTTTTAACATTTTACGAAAAAAATAAAAGTCATCAGTTTAAAAAAAATTAGATTTTATCACATTTAAAAAACACCGGAATCAGACAGGAAAAAACATAATCTTGAAAATCTTGAAATCAAAAACAAGCAGATGAAATGTGCAAAAGAAGAGAAGTGGCTCTAAATGTGGTTTGTGAGCGAGTATTGTTTCACTGGGATAGAGGGTGGAGTGTGGGGTTGACTCTTGCGGCTTGCTCCATTAAATATTTATACCTTAATGGATAATGGAAAGCAAGCCTAATTCTGAGTGGATTAGCAAGCCGTGATCGGAATAAGGTGGCAATCTATACCCTTCTCGGACACCGCAAACCAACCTTACTTTTACACTTTGTACTTTCGTAATAGTCTTCGACACAAGATTATTAGTATATATTAAAACATTTGATGATAAAGTTAATGTAAATACTTTCTTGGACTTTAACTGTGATATAAATTTAGAGGCTTACTTGAGACTATAATTATTTATATTGATGACAATGTAACAACCTCTGTAGGTTTTAAGTGAGGTAATAAGGTTTTCCTATGAAAAGGATAAAATACCCTCTGTTGTTTGTATGTGTTAGAGCTAAGCACTCTTTAGTAATCTCTAATTGTCAAAGCTTATTTTTTTAATCCACTCTGTAAATGCTTCTTTAGTCTGTAAACATTAAACAGTACCCTCTTTTCATCTCGGTATTCATTGACTATATCGGAGCGTTAAAATTTGTATAGAGATGTGTTAATAGTCAGTAGTGTATAATAAAAGAAGTGAAGGATAAGGGTGTGACTGGGTAAACAATCCGGTAAAATAAGGGGAGATCGGACTTGCTCATCCTCTTCGAATATGAATAAATAGTGCCCAGAAAGAACAGGAGGTCTCGATCCTTCCCTTTATATGTTATTAACCGAGGGGTGCGGCAATTTAACATGTGTCCTACCCTAAAGCAACGATGTTGACACATATGCCTCCCCCCCTTCGTTAGATTCACTTGTCCCTTCCTACTGGGTTCGACCCAAGACCCTATCCTAAGACCTGATCGCTAATCCGTTGTCGGCACCTTGAATAATCATACGTTTGAGTGACAAATTCCCAATCCAATCTGACAGAAGAACGTGACTGGCACCACAAAAACAGCCATTTAAAATACCTTAATTGTTAATCTAGTTACTTAATATAAAATACATTTAAGGGACCAATTGTATCTGATACCTTTTCTCTTTGGTTCTCTCCCTGGGAATAACGAAAAGGGATTCCAGAGAGATGCGCTAATTTCGACACTATCAATTACATGATAAAGACTTATAATTGTCTTTAAACTAGGTTCATAGAAAGAAAGCATAATAAAATANTGATACAGTCCTAGAACCATGAAAACAGTTCAGTTACTGCAGGAACTTTTATAATCAATTAAATAACTAGTTCTACAATCAACGGTTTCGTCCAAACACATTGTCGAACCTAAAAAAATAAGTAACCCATCTAAATATCTCGTCTACAGTCAAGGGTTTTAATTAAACCTCGTGTCGAACCTATTAATCATTTTACTTTTGCAAATATCTATTTATTTTCTTATTATATGGCAAAGAATAAATTATGATTTTGAGGGAAGATTAGTAGACTTTTTGATTTAATATTTCCAGAGATTAGAGTAGAGTTTTGAAGGTTAACATTTTTCATCAGAACCATCGCTCAGGGATCCCGATTATCATTAAAAAAATATAACTATCATAGGAAATATGATATGTATAATTTTTTTGTTCAAATATATTAGCGAAATATTATAATTTAGGAGTAAATCTGTACCTCCGAGGTAAATTATAAGCTCATATTAGTAATTTAAAATTGCAGGAGAGGTATTTTCTATTCGCTAAATACATATTAAAGATAATTTTCTCTTCACGTAATACAACATTTTTACATTGATTATCTCCATATTTATAGACAAAGGAGAATACATTACCACAATTATCTACCACTGTAATTAAGTACATACCATAAAAAAAATTAAAAAAAGAATTAGACTTACAGAATAATCCTTGGCATTATAAATTTAATTATATCACATATCTACATAAATGCAATATGTATTTAAGCTTAATTGTTCTATTCTTCATTGTTCTATTAATGGTGTCAGTTACAACATCAGGGGTAAGTAGGGGCTCTTGAAACTCTTTTCGTTCTTGTTTGTCCCCTTCAGCTTCCAGCTTCATTGCGGGAACAATATTTCCACATTCTTCTTTCCAATCATCTCTATGCATATTAAAGCTTTTCAAACATGGTAAATTCAACGAGATGTTTGACGCTACAATTATTTCTACTTAATTAAACTTCTCCTAACAAATCTCTGATAATAAATCTTCATCTTGCATTTATTTTGTACTATAAAGTAAAATCTGATATTCTTAATTTTTTATTCCAAATTTTTATGAAGATTTATTAGATTTCATGTGAGATTATTGCGACAAATGCAGAAATTTGTTGGGATTCTTCATGTGTCTGCTTTCTTTCTTTTTTTTCTATTTTTATGCTCGTTTTTATGAAAAATTGCAGCTGTACATTTTTAACAAAGCATTATTCTCTTATCCCTCTCAACGCAGTGTAAAAGTTTTTAAAAAAAATAGCTTTCTACTTCATACCTGGGTCTTGACAATATCCTCTAGCCTGTACCACTCTTTTCCACCATGATGTAGAGTTTAACAAACAAATATAGTTGCAGGTGTATGTGCTTNATTTCTCTCATCCCAACAAACTTCCTCCCGGCCTGGCCACGAACCACCTTTTCTGAATCCGGAAGAAGCTGTCCCGCATCGATGAAATCTCCTTAGGGCTCTCCGAGAGAAGATAATTTATCGTCGTTTGAGAATAAATATCGGTATAAACCGGGACACTAGTTCTCAGTAAAGGTGGTCAAGCCTCTGTAACTTTTCGCTTTCGTTAAGTGGGTGTCGTTACCACAACGAGACGGTTCGGTCAAATCGTAACCACCCGATTTAAAAGGTCGAGAAGACGCTGGTTTACGGTGGTTTCACCCGATAAATCACAATTCCTAATCGTAAAACCTCCCTTAATCAACGAATTAAAATCAACAAACAAACCGATCAACTTATGGATAAATATTTTTCTATGTTTTTCAAGGTTGAACCCTCATTATTTAACTATTTGAATGTTTGTTCCTTTTTTTAATTCCTTTTCCTTATTTATCCTTTGTACACCTACGATTGACGGAAGCGAATCTATTCGATTTTTTGATCAATAGTCACAATGTTTGGACAGGGATAAAAGTATTCCGATGCCAAAATCGAAATAGAGAACGGTTCGACAAAGGAAAGCAAAATCGCGACATCGAAGATGCGTAATATGTAATTTGATTGTGAAAATCAATCGAGACTTAACTTGGCTATTTAAACGCGGAAATGTTAAAAAGAAGAAATGTCAATAAGAAGATCTTGCTATTAATTGTAGAAGAACGCATCAGTACAACCATCTTGTTTATATCCTAAAATTTCGTAAAGGAATGTAGCAAGATGATAATCGGAAAGCTGAAGCGTTAAAATAATTTTTTTTTAAACGGATTTTCTAAGTAAGTAGAAAGAAACATTTCGGTTAAATCGTCAAAATTTGTCTCGTAAATTTTCGTCGATATGTAAAATATATAAATAAATATAAATATATAAGTATATAAATATATTTTGTAAATAATGATATGCATTCTCTTATATCTTCCTCTACCGTAGGATTTTGTAAATATATTAATGTAAAGGTTTGAATACTGTTTAAGAGTTTATAAATATGGTAGATAGGTAGTGTTCAAATTATTAACAGTCAATAAAAAGTAAATATAATATGAATAATAAAAAAGGGTTTCAACTATTGATAACCCACGTCCCAATTAAACCTCCACCCCTTCCTCTTCTCCGGACCCAGGTCTGAATTAAATATGACCACAGGACCCGATTCGGATACTGGTTATTGATGCTTTCCCGATATAGCGTTATTTTTCTGTCCCGCGTTCCATATTTTCTACTTGTTCCTTCACTCGCACCCCCTCCCCCCGTTTTCTGTTTATTTAATATTTAGATTGTACAAAATATTTTACTTCCAAAGGTTAAAAATAAAATCATAATCAATCAAATATTGCATTATTTTTTTAAAAAAATGAAACAACTAAATATTGATGTTATTTTTTAGTTGTTTAAAAATATATTATTTTTTAATGCAATATAATTAAATTCCATTTATTGAGAACTTATTATTATTGAGTATTTATTATGAACATCTTTTTTATATTGGTTAAAATACTTCGCTGAATTTACTCATGCTGCTTTAGACAACAAAATACTCCTAATTCTCAACAATCACAGTACACACTGTTCTGGTAAAGCTTATGACTTTTGTAGGGAAAGTGGACTAGTGGAAGTCAATGAAAACCTTCGATGCTGATATGCTTTGACTTTGAACTGATGAGTGCATTAATGGGAAGATTCTTCGCAGACTGGTTGTAATTGTAGACTACAACTGTTGTCAATTCTCATATCCTGAGCGAGCTGCTTTTGGTGTATGACATCTTTTGTCGCTTCGGTAATGGCCATATATATACTCCACTTCCGCAGTTGACAACGCCACAGTTCGCTGTTTTTTTTTTTTTTAATTCCAACTAATGAGTCCTCCAGCGTCGATAAAACGTAGCCTGTTTAGGCTCTGCGGCAAATTTGGCATGACGCCCAGTCAGCGTCTACGAGTCCATCAGTTGCTTATCCTGTCTTTCTGTATGTTAAGCATAAGTCCTTCGTCCCTTTGAAGTATCTTAGTACGCGTTTGATTTGCTCACTGCCAATTGAAAAAAAAAAATTAGTGCCTATGGCTGCCGAACGAGTAAGAATAAGAGCTGTGATCTATAGAAACTTAATTTTTCAATTTAGGGTGCTGTCTCATTGCTGTTCTATTCCGGGATAAAAAAAAAAAAAAAAAAAAAAAAAAAAAAAAAAAAAGAATAAACTATTCCAGCAAAAATTTGTTTTAAGAGTTTTTTTACACTTTATTATGCTTTTGTTCGATTTAATGTCATTTTAACCACCTTTAAATAAAAGATTGTGTGCAAACTGGGTCATATGAATCATATATAATTTGAATAGGTGTATATTTTTTTACAGGAAAATCTGCGGTAGGAGACATCGAGACTAGCGGAAGTCCAGGAAGTAAATGGCTTGGTGGTGGAGGAAGCAAACTGCTTGGCCAGGATCAAAGCGGTGCTCTTGGATTCACCTCTCTGTTACAGGCTGCATCAAATCCTCCTGGCTACCTCTTAGGACCTCATTTCTCTCATCCCAACAAACTTCCTCCCGGCCTGGCCACGAACCACCTTTTCTGAATCCGGAAGAAGCTGTCCCGCATCGATGAAATCTCCTTAGGGCTCTCCGAGAGAAGATAATTTATCGTCGTTTGAGAATAAATATCGGTATAAACCGGGACACTAGTTCTCAGTAAAGGTGGTCAAGCCTCTGTAACTTTTCGCTTTCGTTAAGTGGGTGTCGTTACCACAACGAGACGGTTCGGTCAAATCGTAACCACCCGATTTAAAAGGTCGAGAAGACGCTGGTTTACGGTGGTTTCACCCGATAAATCACAATTCCTAATCGTAAAACCTCCCTTAATCAACGAATTAAAATCAACAAACAAACCGATCAACTTATGGATAAATATTTTTCTATGTTTTTCAAGGTTGAACCCTCATTATTTAACTATTTGAATGTTTGTTCCTTTTTTTAATTCCTTTTCCTTATTTATCCTTTGTACACCTACGATTGACGGAAGCGAATCTATTCGATTTTTTGATCAATAGTCACAATGTTTGGACAGGGATAAAAGTATTCCGATGCCAAAATCGAAATAGAGAACGGTTCGACAAAGGAAAGCAAAATCGCGACATCGAAGATGCGTAATATGTAATTTGATTGTGAAAATCAATCGAGACTTAACTTGGCTATTTAAACGCGGAAATGTTAAAAAGAAGAAATGTCAATAAGAAGATCTTGCTATTAATTGTAGAAGAACGCATCAGTACAACCATCTTGTTTATATCCTAAAATTTCGTAAAGGAATGTAGCAAGATGATAATCGGAAAGCTGAAGCGTTAAAATAATTTTTTTTTAAACGGATTTTCTAAGTAAGTAGAAAGAAACATTTCGGTTAAATCGTCAAAATTTGTCTCGTCAATTTTCGTCGATATGTAAAATATATAAATAAATATAAATATATAAGTATATAAATATATTTTGTAAATAATGATATGCATTCTCTTATATCTTCCTCTACCGTAGGATTTTGTAAATATATTAATGTAAAGGTTTGAATACTGTTTAAGAGTTTATAAATATGGTAGATAGGTAGTGTTCAAATTATTAACAGTCAATAAAAAGTAAATATAATATGAATAATAAAAAAGGGTTTCAANAAAAAAAAAAAAAAAAAAAAAAAAAAAAAAAAAAAAAAAAAGAATAAACTATTCCAGCAAAAATTTGTTTTAAGAGTTTTTTTACACTTTATTATGCTTTTGTTCGATTTAATGTCATTTTAACCACCTTTAAATAAAAGATTGTGTGCAAACTGGGTCATATGAATCATATATAATTTGAATAGGTGTATATTTTTTTACAGGAAAATCTGCGGTAGGAGACATCGAGACTAGCGGAAGTCCAGGAAGTAAATGGCTTGGTGGTGGAGGAAGCAAACTGCTTGGCCAGGATCAAAGCGGTGCTCTTGGATTCACCTCTCTGTTACAGGCTGCATCAAATCCTCCTGGCTACCTCTTAGGACCTCATTTCTCTCATCCCAACAAACTTCCTCCCGGCCTGGCCACGAACCACCTTTTCTGAATCCGGAAGAAGCTGTCCCGCATCGATGAAATCTCCTTAGGGCTCTCCGAGAGAAGATAATTTATCGTCGTTTGAGAATAAATATCGGTATAAACCGGGACACTAGTTCTCAGTAAAGGTGGTCAAGCCTCTGTAACTTTTCGCTTTCGTTAAGTGGGTGTCGTTACCACAACGAGACGGTTCGGTCAAATCGTAACCACCCGATTTAAAAGGTCGAGAAGACGCTGGTTTACGGTGGTTTCACCCGATAAATCACAATTCCTAATCGTAAAACCTCCCTTAATCAACGAATTAAAATCAACAAACAAACCGATCAACTTATGGATAAATATTTTTCTATGTTTTTCAAGGTTGAACCCTCATTATTTAACTATTTGAATGTTTGTTCCTTTTTTTAATTCCTTTTCCTTATTTATCCTTTGTACACCTACGATTGACGGAAGCGAATCTATTCGATTTTTTGATCAATAGTCACAATGTTTGGACAGGGATAAAAGTATTCCGATGCCAAAATCGAAATAGAGAACGGTTCGACAAAGGAAAGCAAAATCGCGACATCGAAGATGCGTAATATGTAATTTGATTGTGAAAATCAATCGAGACTTAACTTGGCTATTTAAACGCGGAAATGTTAAAAAGAAGAAATGTCAATAAGAAGATCTTGCTATTAATTGTAGAAGAACGCATCAGTACAACCATCTTGTTTATATCCTAAAATTTCGTAAAGGAATGTAGCAAGATGATAATCGGAAAGCTGAAGCGTTAAAATAATTTTTTTTTAAACGGATTTTCTAAGTAAGTAGAAAGAAACATTTCGGTTAAATCGTCAAAATTTGTCTCGTCAATTTTCGTCGATATGTAAAATATATAAATAAATATAAATATATAAGTATATAAATATATTTTGTAAATAATGATATGCATTCTCTTATATCTTCCTCTACCGTAGGATTTTGTAAATATATTAATGTAAAGGTTTGAATACTGTTTAAGAGTTTATAAATATGGTAGATAGGTAGTGTTCAAATTATTAACAGTCAATAAAAAGTAAATATAATATGAATAATAAAAAAGGGTTTCAACTATTGATAACCCACGTCCCAATTAAATTAAAATAAAAAAAAAAGAAAATTAATTGTAAAATTATTTTGTAAGGGGTAGGCATTTTCTTGACTGCACATACCGATTTCATGTGTCCACCATCTACCTTGTACCATGTTCTCCGATTACCTCCATTATACATGTCATCTGTAATATTGTTATTTTTATTGTACAGGCCGACTGGATCGAAATTTCTGTAATCAGTTTAATGTTCCAGTAGAGGATATCATAATATTAAGTGTGTAATCATTGGATCTATGTGTGCCTCAGTAATATATATTGATTTTTTTTTGACGTGTTAACTTCTTTTTTATTAACCCTTAATTTATTCATTTTTAATTTCTATAATAGAGACTTCAAAGGTTAAATAACACTGCTAGTTCATACTGATTACGAGGTCACTCCATATTAAATGACCAAATACGTAAAGTAAAGTAGCTAAGATTGGAGATTAGAAGGTAATAGGTAATGCAGACAAAGAAATTTAGAATACACATAAGGCTTAAATCAAAATTACCTTAGAAATTTGTTTCTTTGATAACTCCTGATCATAAAAAACAGTACAAATTATCTATTGAAGCGACTATTTGAGTGGATCTGTTCATCTATCTTCTATGAAAGCCTTAAGAACTGAACCTAGAATTACGTTATTTGGACCTCTTTCTGGGAATACCTCAATTCGATCTGTCGTTACTCAAAGTGTTGTCATTTGTCATTGTTATCATACAAAGAAGAACACAGTTGTACTGTTAAAACAGTTATTTTCTAAGGAAATTTCGAGGTAAGCTTCAAGGCGAGTTATAGTTATTTTAAGAAACCCTTTCTTTATTTGCGACTAAAATAAGAGTAAACCACGAGAGCTTTGCTCTGAGGCATCTATGAACCTGTAATCCTTATTCCTCATTTAGTACTGTCCACTTTGGGTTACACCTTGATCGGCGTTTAAACTGGGCACACCATACAAACTTCAAAAGACCAGAAACTAACCGTCTAAAAACTTGTGTACCGACTCTTTCATTACAAATCATAACTGAGTACACAGAACAAACTTCTCTCATAGTAAGAATAAAAGGAATCATCAGGAATCAGGAAAAGATTTTAGTGCCTTCTATCGTTGTAAAATACACATAGGGCTCGATTTCGGCATAAATATTTAACATTGCACTGAAAAAGCTAGTGTTAGTGTTGCCCAATCCAACTATAAATTAATTTAAAATGCATACTTCATAATGTTAGGAGATAATCAAGGCAAGGAACTCCTAAAAAAACTATTTTTAACTCCTAAAAGATCCCATAATTTACATCTTTGATTACAAAGAATATAATTCATGTCCAATTTTATCCTTGCAGAATGGTGATATCTGCCACATTACAAATGTACTCGAATTAATCATTATTACTCATTGCTTTGATCACACAATCACACATCACTGCTCTAAATAAGCATGAATTATTTAACTACTGGCGATAATAATTGAATAAGTATGAGTGATTTGATTAGTTTGTTTGCTTAATTTTGGACATACTTTGATTATTGTAAGGGATGACTTAACGGTTATACACATTTACACATTAACGAAGTGCATTCCTATTTTCCTCACCATTTTCTATGTTGACAATTAAAAGTGAAATATAAATTGAATTAATTTTTAATAGCAAATTGTCACAATTTTCATAGGCCCATGTCGAATTTACTGTTCTTGCCGCTGGACCAACAAAATTAGCCATGTTTTTCCACATTTTTCAGATCTGCTTCGACCAAGTCAAGTACGCACTCAAATTTAATTCAATAAATTTCAATCTATCAGCAAAAATTAGGGAGGTTTATATGGGTCTTGTTTGACAATTTTTTCTTCCCCATCTCCCTCAATCCAATTATTGGTTACTTCACGTATTACACCCGCAGTTTTCTAACTAATGGTAAGATAAGTCAGAGCGGAGTGGATAAAAAATGGAAATCTACCTGCGATGAATGTGTTTTTTAATGCTTTAATTCGTTAAATAATGCAAGTATAAAATATATGTTCGTCATTTTTCTTTTATTGAAGTATCATTCGTCATTCGAAGTGCATAGGAGGGGGAGACGAAATTATTACATAACTTGGACCCCCAAGTTATGAAATTATTCTTGCTTAATGATGCTTCAATAAAAGAAATAAGACAAAAAATTATATGCTCACAAAAAATACGTGTAACTATATAACACGGCACTTCTTTAGATTGTTACTCCCTTTAAAAAAAGAACAGAGCGGAGTAAAAATCTAAAGAATATGCATGAAATATTCTTCTTCAGACTGGTTACTCCCCATACAAAATATAAGAGGGATATTCCTTTGTCCCAAATTATATTGGACTGAAAATCCCTTTGTCTTAATCATTATTTAGTCAAAGCCATTTATATTCTAAAACAACATAGGGGAGTAACAATCTAAATAAGTAGTTATCATTTAATTGTTAAAAGAAAGAATCTGGTCTGTAAAAGGGTTATTTCATATTAGTCAGTTATAGTTTCATAAGGCCTAGTAATGAGTTTTTGTAGAATTCGGATTTGTAGCTTGAATAACGTTATTTCAGCCTTTAACCATAAGGGTTTCTTTTCTACTTTAACTTTTTTTAATAGTAATATTTGTGCAAGAGGTCGAGGAAAGGTAGGATAGAAAAGGTAAAGGGAGTGTAGAAGGGACTGGGAAATAGGAGCAGGCTGATATTTATTCCATGCAGGAGGGGTGGCATGTTAATTGGACTCGGTGGACAAACAGAACCCCCCTCCTCCGGGGGCAGAATCATCAAGCCCGGCCCCTAATCACCCTCCCAGTCACAAATTATTCCTGACTTACTCTCTCTCTCTATCCCTTTTTCTCTTCTCCATTTTATCTCCTTCCTTCTAAAACAATTTTACATTTTTGAGCAAAAAAAAAAAAAGGAGAAAAGTTGGTAGTAAGGGTTTAAGGGACAAAAGAGGGTTTTGTCCCTTCAACCTCCACATTTTCGAATGCACTTAAAACACTCACATGCAGATTTATTTTATTTATTTACTATCAGGTGATTCATCTAGATGTCTAAATCGATGTTGCACACACCGTATAGTACCCTAAAAGTTCCTCGGATATTCTACGAGTAAAATGTCTAATCAAATCAAATCTTAGTAGCTTTAAAATCGAAAGGATAATATTATGCTAATGCAATACTAGGGACTAGGAAGTAATGTCTTACAAATGCCACATAAATTACGAATTATTGTTTGGATTATAATCCTGATTCTTTAAACTGTGGCCAAAGATTATTTTTGGAGAGTCACTGGTCTGATGAATAGGATACTAAATTTTAATAGCATATTAAGTTTTAAATAAACTTACTATCAATAATGACAAGACTAAATTCGTAGCTTTTTCACTTTATAGTAATTCACAGCCAGACCAACAGTTTACCCTATCCCTACATGAACCTAACTGTAAAAAAACATTTCCTCAACAATGCACTTGTCCGAAAATTAACAGTACCGAAACAATGAAATATCTTGGACTCACTATAGACTCGACTCTGACCTGGAAACCACACATAACAAACATTACAAAGAAAATCAGACAACTATCATACCTATTCTTACACATGAGAAATTACCTGCATCTAGAGTATCTAATGCAATGTTATTATGCTTTTGTTTATTCCATCATACAATACGGTATTGTGGCTTATGGCTCTGCTTCTGAGACAAGTTTAAAACAACTGGCAATAGCCCAAAAACAAATTATAAAAATTATACTTAAAAAACCACGTAGTACGCCATCGTCTCCGATATTTCAGTCACTGGAAATTCTGAAAGTGAAAGAAATTTTCGAACTGGCAGCTCTGAA
>KZ651040.1:179138-190492 GCA_001010745.2 Gerris buenoi
ACACTTTCCACAAGTGTTATATATTTTTGTAATCTACTCTTTAATACCTTTCATTTGATACCCCACTCATTTTTTTTTTTTTTTTTTTTTTAAAAATGAACATTTTACTTACAAATACGACATTTTTCTGTTTTGATACCAAAACTTTAATAACTCCACTTTTTATTAGGCTGTGGAGAATTTGTAGGTGCATCTTAATGTCACGTATATTTTTCTTACATTTTTTTTTTTAATTTCTTTCTAGGCAGTACTATTAAGTGAATTCGTTCTCTATATGTGGGATTTTAATCGCAATTTTAGTAGGTAGGCCCGCCAAAAACGTTTGCATTATTATGTCATATGTAAACCCATATGTTCAGGGGCCCCACTTCATTATCTTGCGGGGGCCCCCAAATTTTCAGCTACGCCCCTGAACAGTTAAAGCTGGTTCCAAAATATGGAACTCACCAAGATGAAACACGTACATAATAATATAATGTAGCTTTCTATAACGGCGACAATTTTTGCGGAGGAGGCTCCAACTCTTATCTATAATCAAGGTTATTTAAGTCCAGGTTGTATTTTATTCTTCAGTTTGCGCGATGAGTCGTGACTTTTGACAGCGTTGGAAAATCCGAAAAATCGGGCTGGGGAGCCAATGAGTGGTAAGGAATTTGATTGTTTGAAGATCGGGCCAATCATACACTATTTATTTATCTCTGAAGCCAGCTAGGCAAACAAAAATGTCACTGGCCCTGCAATATATCCTTATCTATGGGCCTAGTGGCTTTATTTCTTTTCTCATTTAGGTTGGCCAATCTGAGTGTCATAAGTCACAACTACGCTCACTAGCTATGTAAATACACATGTAGGTAGATTTTTCTTAATTTACCGGCAACTATCTGTTTTGTGCGATTTTAATGCATTAATGATTATTGTGGGTAAGTTAGCCTTTGAACCTTATATACGTGTTTTGTATATTGTGTATTTTCGTTAGAATGTTTGTACATTTTGTACTGTAAAATTTCAAAATTACGTCTAATGTTAATTCTTTGATAAGTAAAAATGTCCATGGATATCTTGCCTATTATATAATAACTATTTATTAACCCATATTCAGATAAATTAGACATAGTTTTGTTATCTTATCATTAGAAGACTGATTAAAACAGTGTGTTGCTGGCTTGGTAACTGTATTCTAGAGCTTAGCCAAATATTTTAATGTTTTATGAAAACAAATACAAAGAAAAATATAGTATGATATAGCTGTCAGATCTCCTCTTAGTTTATCTAATAAAAAATGTATTATCTTCCTTAAACTTATCAGGATTGTTGATTTGATTACTCACAATTCTCATCGAAATAATATTCCCCCAATTCAGGTTTACCAACCCAATTCTCTGAATATATCTTATTAGATCTAAATATTGGAAATTTTATTTCAATTTTGCTATTCGCGGTTAAGCAGGTTAGGTATGCAAACGTTAAAATGCCCGGGACCGATAAGAATTGACTGTAGTAACAGATTTAGAATTTGATTCTCAAGCCTTTAACACACTATTATATTCTATTCGTATTATCATTGAACTTTTACACCAATCACAACTTTTCTTCCTGAGAGATTCCTACCTGAGATTCAATTCTTGGACTAGGGAATCGGTTCCTACCTGAGATTTGATTCTTGGACAAGTAAATCAATTCCCTGAATTAAAGGGGTGAGAATCGGGTACCTGGTTCTCAGAAAATCGTTTCCCCAGCACTATTGGATACTATATTTTAAATCAGCCTATTTATAACATGTGAAAGCAATAGACGTATCAACGTTAAATACACAACTTCTGTCATTGCATGCCCGACAAAGCTTTTCAATATCTACAAAATTGTAGTGTAGAGTTAACATTGTAGATACAATTACCTCAAACATGAATTTGAGTTTCTTAAATTGGTATCTGGTGATAAATTAAATGCCATTTCCAAAACTTACTTTTAGAGGTTTGTTAATTGAAGAAGGGATTACTAGTGAGCACTTCTCGGATTTTAGTTAAATTCTAAAAATAGTAAATTTAAAAAAAACAAAATTGTATCCTCTAGATTTGTGTGTAGAGCTCATCTTAAACTCTTAAAGGCTCCAGACACGTTGTTCTACTTGGTTATACAAACAAGTTTCAGGTTCGACAAACTTGTTAATTAAATAAAAATGCCATAGATAGACTATTGGTGTGTTGTAGGACTTAGTTTTACTAAATGTGTATGGAGCACTTTATTATAGTAGACTCAGAAGGAAAATAAGATTTTTTTGATATTTTTCAGCTGTGATATTTGTATATTGATCAAGTTAAAATGGCGGCATTGGCAGCAGCTCAGCAAATTTGGAAGACACTTACATGTGGTAGAGGTTTCGATCAAGTTTTGAAAAAGGTTCCTTTTTTATTACATTGTTTAAGCACTTTTGACTGACTGTTGTGAATTTTAAGCTCCATATAAATTTATTTTTAAAAGTCTCCTGTTAAGAGGGTTTGGGATTTGAAGTATGATCAATTAAATATCTCAATTGCACTAAATGCAGTTATTTAAGGTTAAAAAATTTCTATTGGGACTACAGTTTTCCTTGGGAGCCAGCGTGACTGAGGGTCTTAAGGCGCTCGCTCAGCTATCAATAAGTCGAGGCAACTCAAGGTCGTGGGTTCGATCCCTTGCCATGATGATGTGATTTGTATCTATGGTTCAAAGACGGAGCAGGGCGAGGGACACCCCTTATGGGGCACTCTTCCCCCACGCTTTGACACACTCTTATATAGCTTACTAATGACCACACCATACTCGCTTCGGCGCTACAATGTACAAATGTATGATGAGTGAAGTAGCTGGAACTCTCTACCATGGGGAGTAAAAAGGGCCTAAAAGATGGCCTAATTCCAAGGTTCGAAAATGTGGTTTGTCCTACTCGTTCTAGTAGGAAGTACTAGACTACTACTACAGTTTTCCTTGATGACAATGTTTTCTATTTCTGTAGTTTTGCTAATGGATAAAGTAAACAATAATCCGAGCATGAGGCCATTTGCCAGAGTGAGTAATCGAATTCAGAACCTCCTGTGCAACTTTTGGTAAAACAATAAATGTTTGATTTTAAAAATAAATATTTGTTTTTTCTTTCTTAAAAGATAAATTTAGTCTCGGCTGGAGATGGGGCATGCACAGCAGAAATGACTGTTTCTGAAGAACATACAAACTCTAATGGGACTCTCCACGGTGGATTGACTTCGACTATTGTAGATGTTGTTTCTGGTATGGCGTTGACTACTCATAAAAATTCTGCTGTTGGAGTCTCAGTTGACTTGCATATCACGTATGATGATTACATACATAAATATTTTGCTTGTAAAGTTGTTTTGGTTGTTATATACATAACTCAGTGCTTGTTTAAAGCCTCTATGTAAGCTATCAAATAAGCTATAGTGATATTTATATTACACTCTTAAAAGCTCAGTCCACCAGGACCGAATTTTGCAAGTCTTTATTCTAAAAATCGGCGCCTGCAATTAAAGTCTTATCGGCGCCTGCATTTAGCCCCACAACAATGACGCTTAAAATTAAGGACTGATGTGGAGTAATCTTAAGACTCAAAATCTTGTATCATGTAGACCCCAGGGACAATGGGACATTTTGCTGCTCTAAATCACCGCAGCACTGATCAAAGCTGTGTAACATTGAGTCCTGGTGTGGAATAGAATTTATGATAAATACTAATTGTAAAATAATTGGTATTCATAATTATTACTTGCATGTTAATACTTGTTCTCCCTATCATTTACAAGGTAATAGAAAGTTTTCTATTGTAACCACAGTTATTTTATCCTACCTTATTTTTTTAAAAGAACTAAGCCTTAAACCCCTTTCGAGTCACTTTTAGAAATCGAGCTTTCAATTGATTTGTATATTTAACCATGTTTTTGTTTAACCATTATTTATTTATTTTTTCAGATTTTTAAAAGGAGTTAAAATTGGTGAGCTAATCTCAATTGAGGCAAAAACTAATAAAGCTGGACGAACATTAGCATTTTTAGAAGTTTATATTAAAAATAAAAATACAGGAGATATTGTTGCAAAAGGATCACATACAAAATTTGTAGGAAGTTAAAATGTTATAATATTTTAAACCTAGAATGGTACTGCCGCATTTTACAGTGTTATAATGCATTTATAAACTTCTTTTATTCACAAAAAAAAAACCACCTTTTCGTAAAATTTACGAAGCAGTACTATTCTAGGGTTAAATACTAAAGTGTGTTAATTGTAAATAGTGAGAAGTATATTGTTTTTATGAAATAATCAAGACCTTTCCAGTAGTATTATTTTTTTTATTCGTTGTTGTTTAATCGTTATAATAATAATGATAATTTAATAATCATTTTAATAATGATTGATCATTATAATAATAATGATTAATTAATGATACCTTGATGATAAACAACAGTACCTTGAATGTGACAAATATTTCTTGTTCAATTATTGATGAGAAGTAAGAAACAATATTACAATTAAATTTTTACAATAAAACTAGCTGAATTCTTCGAAACTGGAATCATCTTTTATTAATACAGTTGTCGCCGCTTAACTTGATCACTTCGGGACCCAGACAAAGTGATAATAATAAGCAAAAGATGCCACAGGAGGAAGTAAAACTAAGAGTTATTCGGTGTCTAAACGTAGCTAGTTTTGCCTTAGAAAGTTTAGTTTTTTTATTTAATCATTTGATTTGTACTTAAATGGACGAAATTTTAGATTTTTTTTAAATTGATTTTTAAATAAAAATTACACCCCCTTAATTTACTGCTAAAATTAATTTCTCGATTTTACTTCGGAGTATGATTTCCCTGAACATATATGCCAAACTGCAATATACAGTGCAGTATCAATGTCATAGAAAAATGATTTTTAAGTATAAAAAAAATCTTAGATTCAAAATACCTCTTATCTATAAACATAATATTTTTGTTTTTACTTTATTTCATTTATTTTACACACCTTTACTTCTTAAAACTAAAAGTATACATACATGATAGGAATATGCGGGGTTTTTTTATAGCAACAAAACTATATCCATTTTTGACATTTCCATTGAAAACCGGGACATTTGGCGTCACAAAAAGGTTTTTCAGGGCATCAGGATTTTAAGTCTAAAAAGGGGAGGTCTGGCAACCCTACGTTTTACTTAAGTTGTTTCTGTCATTTTAGTCATAATAGGAAGCGGCCATCTTGACTAAAGATGGTGGGTTGAAAAAAAATGCGTTTTAACTAACATGTAGAAGTCAAGAGAAACCTACTTACAAAATTTCACTGTTCCTGTTCAATTGGTTCCGGAGGCTCTTGACGGATTTGAATTTATGAATGGCTGATCAGAAATCTCTTTCTGTCATGAAAGGAAGCTAACTTCTAAATTTCAGGGTTCTAGTGCTATTGGTTCCAGAGATATCATGTCGAATATCGTATATAAATGGCCGCTATCTTGAATAGCGTGAATAGGTGGATTGTAAAAACATTTCTTAACGAGCACCTAGAGGGTAAAAGAAACTTCTTACTAAATTTTATGGTCATAGGCCCTGTGATTTCAGAGACATTGTGTTGAGTCAGACAGGTAAATTTGGATCTTATATTATACTATACAGTCGCACCTCCATATAATGAAACTGATGGTCTCAGAAAAAAATTTGTTGTATAGAAATTTTGTTATGTAGAATTTCTTTTACTATAGAAATACTTTACATAGAGAAATCGTAGGACAAAAAAAATTTCTTGTATTGAGATTTTCGTTGAATGGAGTTCCGACTGTATATGTGCTTGCTGATTACGTCTTTGTTCTCTGCTACGGAGTTATTTAATTTATAAGTACAAACTTGAAAGTTATCATTGAAGTAGAGGTATTTTCCTTGTCCAGATTTATAATGGAATTATCTTGAACAAATGTATATCCTTATGTTCTAAAGAGAGATGCCTTGTTCCAAATATTAACTTTCAAATTTACCAATTAAAAAACCTTTTTACAAAATTACTTGTCATAAAAGGAAACTAACTTAAAAATTTCAACGTTTTTGTGCAATTGGTTCCGAAGAAATCATCATGTCCAAATTTGCACATAGATCTTGATTTAATGTTGGGGATTGAAGAAATATGTTTACCATTCAATTTGTATGAGGTTTTGGTAGTATTCGTACTACGGAATGTTTAAATTTTAACTATGACTCCGACTTGAAACTAAAAAAAAATGTATGGAAATGAATAATAATAAAAACCAAGAAAATCAGTAAATGTAATCAGAAGAAACAACAGTGACAGAAAAAAGAAATAAAATATAATGATAGTATACCTATGTATATGTATCAATCTAATGGTTCAATAATGTGTTCTGTTTCAATAAATGGTTATTTATTTATTTAATTGGAAAATCCTGTTACAAAAGCTGTTAATGTAAAAAAGGAAGATAACTTACGAGGTTCTAGGTTCTAGTCCAATTGGTTTTGGAGTTATCTTCTTGTCAATTCTGCATATAAATTGCTGTCATATTGAATCTAGACGGTGTGTAGTAAGGAGTAGGATAAAAGATTCTTAGCAAGCACTTAAGGGTTAGAGGAATCAAACATCATGCAAAATTTCAGCTCTCAGAATATAAATTGCCACCATCTTTAATAAAAATGGCAGAACGTAAAAAGATTTCTTAGCGATCACCCAGGGGGATAGGAGAACCTCCATGCAAAATTTAAGCTCTCTAGCTTTTGACGTTCTGGAGATATTGTTATGAATAAGTGAGTGGTACTTGGCTATTATGTATATGGATATGTATAGATGTTAATTTATGAAGCTAACTTTAATGTGTCCTACATATTATAATACTAAGCTAAGGTGGTGATTGACCTTAGCTTGGAAAGGGATACATTTTTTTTTTCTAAAGAACTGTAATCTTTAAAAAAAAATTATTTTGTGTGTGATTCTTATTTTTATAAAAATTTGATAAATAATGGATAAAAATAGTAATATTGGCAAAAGAAAAAGTGGAAAAACAATTAACAGCAAAACTCGTCAAATTATGCAAAGATGCTTGCAATGAAGAAAGAAAAAGAAGGCCTACTCTGTAACTACTGGATAATCTACTGATTGTGCCGCATATTATAGTTGTCAAAATTGTAACACAATTACAAAAATAAGGAAAAAATGTAAACAATCTCCAAATAGAATGTTTTTCACGCGACTCATCTTGAAAGAGGTGTAGTTTTTTGTGTGTGACGTCAAGTTTATGAAATACACCTCTTTCTTACCAGTCTGCAGTACCCTTATGTTTACCTATAAGGGCAATTTTAATCTAGCAAAAATTTGAAAGTCTCTTTAAGTAATGAAAAATCAGAATGGATTTCAGATCCACTCGATAAGAGGAATCCTGTCCGTTTCTTTGCTTCTCTTATTGAATTTATTCTTACACCATAACCCCTTTGTTTAAGGATTATGGCCTGGGGACATTTTACATTTTCATTATATTATATTATAGAAAGTATACAAGGTGGTGGTACAATGGATATACCCCATTACTTCTAAAGTAACATCGTCAATCTTACTATTGTATATTATTTTCTTTCTGCGGGTATTTCTCCAAGCGTTGTGTCAGAATACCTTTCTAACGATTACTTACTATCTCCAGATGTGAAAATCTCTTTTCTACACAAGCCTGTAATTTCTATTTTTGGTAGTGGTAAAACAAACATGGCCTTAAGTATAGTGAGTGGTAAAAAGTTAAACCTCAAATCAATTGCGCGTTGCTGGCAAAACAAAATGACAAAATTAAGGTTTTTAAAAGTATGACACTACCCCAAGAATCGTTAAGCTAAGGACAACTCAATTATGAGAAGTGGGTGTGGCTTAATAAAACCTTGACCACACAAGCGGAGGATTTACCCACCTCAATTAGCTTTTAAAACCTCTATTTTGAGGAGTTTGTTTCCCCAGCAATAAATGGTTGTTTTTTTGTTAAAGCATTTTACCAGTGGCTCCATTTAACTGACCTCTACCTCGACCAGACAAATTATAAATTGATCATATCAGTTAAAATAATAAATCTTGTCTCTCACGACCACTACAGAAGGTCCAATTAACATTTTAAGGTGTATACATATTATTACAAAACTTGAAACAAAAATGACAGAAGCAAGGCGTGATTCACGTAAGTACGTGAGGTGATAATCGCCGGTTTCTGTACAACTTAGTTAAAATTATCAGGTGTTACAGTTGCATATTCTTTTTTTACACTTCAAGACCTTTAAATTGATGTATAACATGCCATGGCAACTAAAAACTTTTTTTTAGTCACCCGCTATATTGGCCAGGCCGCCATCTTGAAAATATTAAGTGTAGAAACTCTAAAATNATTGATATACTTATTGTGCAATTATTTTTTATACAATTAATTTTAGTCGTATTATTTTTAGTATTTTACTTTATAATAATTAACCTAATTTTTCTAAACCAAAAGTTAGTAGTATTAATAAAAATAAAAATTTAAAATAAAAACAATTTATTTATTTACTAAATTATTTATTATCTAGCTATTGTAGTTTATGAATTGAAACAAACAAACGGACAGACAGAGCCGTTATATAAGGTTTCTTTTTGTACTTTGTACAGAAACCTAAAAGCAGTATGTATGTTCAATTGTGGATAATTTTTTTCATTCATATTCAGACTAACTACTGTGGATAGCTAGATCTTCTAGAAGAGACCACGTCGGAGATTTTATGAGTCCTAACTTTTCAAACCCATATTGCTCATGATTAGTCATTTGAATGATTCTAAAATGAATAATTAGAAAATAATAATTTAATGCCATATTGTGATAGGTTAAATTTGTGAAACAAATAGAAGCTTGTAATGATATAATGTGGTTTATAAAATAGATAGAAAATGTGGAATCCAAATATAGAAATATATCAAGATAAAAAAAATATGGATGATCTAAAAAAACAAAAGAATTAATTTGTGGTTATAAATACAGTAAAACCTTTATAAAGTGACAAAATTGGGCACCTTAGGCAGATGACCACCTCGCTCAAATTAGTAAATAATAAATTTCTCTAAATGGACCATAGAAAAGGGTGTCAACTTGTCAAGGTAATTTTTTTAAGTCACCTTTTAGAGGTGGTCACAATAGAAGGTTTTACAGTAAACTAGAAACCAACTATAAATAAAACACCGACAGATTTTAGTACATTTATTAGATATTCTGATACAGTAAAAAAAAAAAAAGAAAATATTGCTATCTTAAAGCAAAATACACCACATGCAATAAATGTGTAACAAAAAAACAACTTTTTTCAAAATATATTTTATTTTGAATAAAATGTGCATAATGGTATTTAGAAAATTTGAAGTATGACAATGTCTGTGACAAACACTCATCACCTGCAACATACTTCTTATTGATTAATCGTAAATGTTAAGTGATTATTTTTATTTATATCCAAAGTCAATAAATAGAATTTTTTTAAAAAAATTAAATCAATTCAACTCTGATTCAACTACACATAATCATTAGCATCGAAAAATAAATTAAGTCATTATTCTGAATAACCCTTCAATAAATTAATATTCAGTCTTAAATATTTTATAATATTTTGGTAGGTTCTACGTAATTTTTTTCTTCACAATTACTTAGTACATAAAATAACAATATTTACTTAAGTATAGCGCTTCTCTTTGTCACATACTTAATNAGGAGGAACCTCCATGCAAAATTTAAGCTCTCTAGCTTTTGACGTTCTGGAGATATTGTTATGAATAAGTGAGTGGTACTTGGCTATTATGTATATGGATATGTATAGATGTTAATTTATGAAGCTAACTTTAATGTGTCCTACATATTATAATACTAAGCTAAGGTGGTGATTGACCTTAGCTTGGAAAGGGATACATTTTTTTTTTCTAAAGAACTGTAATCTTTAAAAAAAAAATTATTTTGTGTGTGATTCTTATTTTTATAAAAATTTGATAAATAATGGATAAAAATAGTAATATTGGCAAAAGAAAAAGTGGAAAAACAATTAACAGCAAAACTCGTCAAATTATGCAAAGATGCTTGCAATGAAGAAAGAAAAAGAAGGCCTACTCTGTAACTACTGGATAATCTACTGATTGTGCCGCATATTATAGTTGTCAAAATTGTAACACAATTACAAAAATAAGGAAAAAATGTAAACAATCTCCAAATAGAATGTTTTTCACGCGACTCATCTTGAAAGAGGTGTAGTTTTTTGTGTGTGACGTCAAGTTTATGAAATACACCTCTTTCTTACCAGTCTGCAGTACCCTTATGTTTACCTATAAGGGCAATTTTAATCTAGCAAAAATTTGAAAGTCTCTTTAAGTAATGAAAAATCAGAATGGATTTCAGATCCACTCGATAAGAGGAATCCTGTCCGTTTCTTTGCTTCTCTTATTGAATTTATTCTTACACCATAACCCCTTTGTTTAAGGATTATGGCCTGGGGACATTTTACATTTTCATTATATTATATTATAGTAAGTAAAACAATAGAAAGTATGCAAGGTGGTGGTACAATGGATATACCCCATTACTTCTAAAGTAACATCGTCAATCTTACTATTGTATATTATTTTCTTTCTGCGGGTATTTCTCCAAGCGTTGTGTCAGAATACCTTTCTAACGATTACTTACTATCTCCAGATGTGAAAATCTCTTTTCTACACAAGCCTGTAATTTCTATTTTTGGTAGTGGTAAAACAAACATGGCCTTAAGTATAGTGAGTGGTAAAAAGTTAAACCTCAAATCAATTGCGCGTTGCTGGCAAAACAAAATGACAAAATTAAGGTTTTTAAAAGTATGACACTACCCCAAGAATCGTTAAGCTAAGGACAACTCAATTATGAGAAGTGGGTGTGGCTTAATAAAACCTTGACCACACAAGCGGAGGATTTACCCACCTCAATTAGCTTTTAAAACCTCTATTTTGAGGAGTTTGTTTCCCCAGCAATAAATGGTTGTTTTTTTGTTAAAGCATTTTACCAGTGGCTCCATTTAACTGACCTCTACCTCGACCAGACAAATTATAAATTGATCATATCAGTTAAAATAATAAATCTTGTCTCTCACGACCACTACAGAAGGTCCAATTAACATTTTAAGGTGTATACATATTATTACAAAACTTGAAACAAAAATGACAGAAGCAAGGCGTGATTCACGTAAGTACGTGAGGTGATAATCGCCGGTTTCTGTACAACTTAGTTAAAATTATCAGGTGTTACAGTTGCATATTCTTTTTTTACACTTCAAGACCTTTAAATTGATGTATAACATGCCATGGTAAATAAAAAC
>KZ651040.1:192742-207490 GCA_001010745.2 Gerris buenoi
ACTAGTGGGGTCCGGATAAGCAAGACTCTACTGTAGTATTCTTTATAAACTCATGTATAACTCAAGATCAGTTTGCATTTCCAAGTCATTAAGTTTTTATGCATTTGTAAACTAAATTCCATTTCTTAGCCTTATTGTAAACATATATATAAATATACATGTTTATATAAATTTTCAAATAATCTGTTTTGTTTCTTTTTGCCTCGCAATTAGAAGTTCTAAAAAAAACTGTGACTGTAACCACAAATAATATACTATCCACATTTTCTAGGGTGGTGGAAGTGTAGATTAGTGACACTAAAAACTTTAACTAAATTAGATGGGACATGGCTTGTTTTAGTTAATCAGGCATTTCCACTTCATAATTAATACACACAACATAGTATTTCAAGTCAAAAAGAGTAGAAAAATACTATGAAGCACAAACCAAGAGCACTGGAGAGCTGAATTTCCTTCGGTTAAGAAAATTGTCAATATCACTTGTCGAGTGAGAGAAATAAAAATATTCCCTTTAAGTGATACAGTAGAGTCTCGCTAATCCGGGTTTGACAGGACCGGACCCAGTCCGGATTAAACGGAATCATTTTTAAAATGTCTCTAAAAAGAGTTTATTTGAGAAAAACTATTAAAATCGATGATTTTATTGTAAAAGTTACTTCTACTAGTTTCAAAAACATGCTTGTACAACGTATGTCCACTAATTTAGGACTGTTCTGTCACCAGTCGGAATATCAAATGAATTAAAATAAAATTTCAATCTACTAAGCAGGTGCAGATATAGAAGTGACTTCCAGGGAAACAAGCTGTGTTCTGATATGAAATTCGAGCAAAGGATAATTATTTCACAAAAATTTAAGACACGCGGCTTGGCAAAATTTCACATAACTGTGTTGAGCCGTCGCTACATGTTTCTTAAAACCCTCTCACCATCTCAGTCGTACATTATTGTATTTCCTGGAATACACCACCTTTATATCTTCCGCCCTACATTTCTATGGAACCAAAAGAAATTTGTCGATGTTCTTATTTATTCTAAATCTGTTTATTTTTAACAGAAATCAGAAATACCGGGTATTCCTCATTGGAATGTACACCTGTAAACTATTCTAGGAACAATTTTATAATTTTTAATAGACAATAAAAGCAGAAACTCCGATAATCTTAACAGTTCATAAATCCGAATCAGCCCTGGTTCCAATTAGTACACAGTTTTTGGCTGGTCTGGATTATACGGATGTCTGGACTAGTGGGGTCCGGATAAGCAAGACTCTACTGTAGTATTCTTTATAAACTCATGTATAACTCAAGATCAGTTTGCATTTCCAAGTCATTAAGTTTTTATGCATTTGTAAACTAAATTCCATTTCTTAGCCTTATTGTAAACCTAAATGCAATTAATATACCAACACAGAACATCAAATTCTACTGTTGACACCAGCAATAATATCCTTCTATACTTTCTTAATATAAATAAATATTGCATAGAACTGATTATAAGAATATAATTATATAGATCTAAGTTTTCGTTTCATAAAATATTAATATTTAACAAATAATAGTGGTAAATAAAATGACTTATGTTATAGTATGAGCCAGGTTCTATCCCGATGAACTTGATAATCTTCCATGGATAAACTTTGTTAGAATTAAATTATGAAAACGTTATATAAACCCAAAGCGACAAAACCAAAATCAACTTGTTTTAAATGTATTTTTTTCATGCAAAACTTAAAAATAACAAAAATGAAAAACTTCATACGTAAAAACTCACAAGTTCTAAACTCTCACAATTCACTGCAACCCTAGCAATTCTGGATAAATGGAAAAAGGAAGGGGGGGAACAACCCTCATAATTAGTAGGCATAATCTACATAAAAAAATTAGTTTTATTCCATAAAATTGATTAATGGTGAAACTAATAAGAACAAATTTAAACAAAGCATAGAGAAAAAAAAAGGTTAATCCGTAAATAAAAATAAAGGTAAAAAAGCATCATTTCTCATAAAATTATGCACATTATATACAAAATAGTAACAAATAAATAACAGATCTTAAACTTTTAATCTAAACATTTAAAAAATATTAATTAAACTCAAAATAATATACACAAAGGATTTGATTCTTCGAAGTTAAGCTTGCATTAAACATGTTATAAAACAGTATATGTACAAAACAATAAAATATGATAAATCAATTTTGAATGCGTGATTTTTACAGGAAATGAGTGGTACTTAGATGTTATATTCTCTGCGACCACACTCAAAAGTGAAAAAAAAAAAAAAAAAAAAAAAAAAAAAAAAAAAAAATCCCCTAACAGCGGTATGATTGAATAAAATTCAATAAATACCAGATAAATATCCTAATTTACATATATACTTGATATCAAATATTAATTTCACAGTTATATCAATTACAAATCTGAAGGATACTATAGTTATAATTGATAATCTAAGTACTGAAGGTTTTGGTTCAAAATGAAATTCTAAGTTTTGATGATGAATTATATTTTGATCAGTGAGTCAGAAAATCATGTGAGGTCCTAATAATAATAGACAGATAAACCTGAAATCAGAACATTATAAACGTTTTAAATCCCAGGGAGGTTCAAATTAATGATCACAAGGGTGTGTAAAGTAGCTGATTCTGTCCTGTCCATAAACAGGACAAAGCTGAGTTTGATCAACGGCACCTAATTGTACACCACGGCACCATGGGCTAACTCATCGGACCCACCTCAGGCTTAGAACCCAAGCTTTCCAATCTATTTGGTTTCAACCCCCTAGAGAGAAAACTAAAGTTTGTTACCAGGTTTTAAAGTTAGTATTGGTATTTGAAAATTATAATTTTAACATTTTATTATTCCGTTTTAAAGTAATAATTATAATTTTCAATTATCAATATAAAATTCTTCATCGTCCAAAACAAGTAATTTATTCTCAACCAAAACCTCCTGTAGACTACTATAATTATATATATTGGCTGGCAACAGTGAACGAGTCTAAAGTTAAAAATTTAATAGAGCGTCAAAGCTGTTTATTATAGTGGGCATATTCCTCCTTTGTTTCTGCTTGTTTCAGAATAGTACAGCTTTTCTAAATTATACCAAATGTGTATTTTGCTGATTTTTATCGTATACGAATTGCTATGCTGAAAAATAAATCATATATATTATGTAAAGAGATGTTTTCAAAAATCTCCGTTTAGGTAAAACCTAACACTATCGTTTTCATGTCACTGAGCTCACTATTACAACAAATGCCACCAATACTAGTTAGAAAAAAATTGGTTTCAACAATGTCGAATTTTACTGAATAGACACAGAGACGGATAAATATATATAATTCAAGCTACACATTAAAGATCAAAAATTAATAAAAGAAAATAAAATTTGTTGATATTATGATAAATCTGGAAGTAAATGAGTTTTCGATTTGGTGTGTTCTGTGAAATAATTATTAGAACAAGGAAATGATGATACCTAGAAGCATGTAACACATTTTATTTTTATATAAACCAAGTACACAAATCTCTTAATGGTTTTATCTAAATGAGTAAAAAAAAATTTTTTTTTTTAAACTACTGAGGGAGATTAACATGAATTCCATTAAGACTAATCCAATATATATTTAATTCATAAACTTACATTACGAGTGTCTACAGATCTTACAATTTTAATTTTAAATGAAACATGTAGATAATCAAGAGAACGAACATATTTTATTTTTTACAATATCTCGTTTGAGATTTTATTTCCTGTCAGCAATATACAGCACTAAAACAAATTATATTTATCTGCTTTGAGAACATTATAGCACATGTCCAAGTAAAAATATAGTTGCACAGATAAAAACTCTTTTTCATTCCACACCGATTTCCAGTTAAATGAAGAACCATAAACTTCATATGTATTTTATTTATTTAATAAATTTGTGTTATTTAATAAAAATAAAAAAAATCTAGTATACTTAATAATCAACAATAAAACCCTTGAATAGGTGTACTAAAAATTGAATATACTTTAAAGAATTTGTTATCTTTAAATGTAAACATAGAGAGGAATCATAAGAGATATTTTACAGTTTAAATGCTTTTTTATCTCAAAACTATATTTAACACAAGAAAAACAAACTAATATTGTCCAGGTAACATATTAAAAATAAACAAATACATATTAAGGGGTTACTTATGATTTTATCAATGAGGAATTTGCAAACATGGGCTGTACTGCTAATACTTTTGGGAGGTGATTATACAACCAAAAAGTTAGAAACACCCATTATCAGAGCCATAGCCTTAAATTAAATTTACAAAAATAGTAATAAGTCTATGCAAAGTATGCAAGTCCTTCATTGAATATATCGATATACATAAAAGAAATAACGTATTTTTTTTAAACCTCAAAAATTAAAAAACTAAAATATATATCCTTAAAATAATAAACATGAACCAATATTCACACTGCAATTATATAAAATAAATAATTCATATGTAATATATAATTTTTTTCTTCTATTTACCTTTTTTAATTTAAAATAACCTTTGAATATTAACAGTGACGTTAAGACACTGCATTAACCTCAAAAAAAAATATATATATATAAATAGAATTGGAAAATTAAAAATATGAAGATAGTATGAAAACATTACTTGGTTGAGTACACCTTCAGCCTTGGAAATTGTTACTTATCATGTCTACTATTTGTAGTATTGATTGTATACAATTATATTTTGACAACAAAAAAATTTTGTTCAAATTACTATTTATCGTCCCATCAATAAATGAATAATAAAAATAGACAGTGGTGGTGCAGGAACAAAATTTCATCGGCCTTCTGATAAAAAAGAATTGAGGAAAATGTTGTGAAGACTTTATTCCTAGAAGATAATCTGAGCGAACTTTATTTCATTGGTTTCAACATTGTAAAAAACTGAGGCGTGCTAAAAAAAATAAAAATTTAAAAAAAAAACACGCCTAAACAGTATTTGTAATGCATGCTCAGTATAACTAAATATTTTTTTAAAGAATGGCTAATTCAAGTTAACGATAATAAGCAAAAAAAATCACACTAAAGACCAAAGAAAAAAAAATTGAACAAATTAAATTATAAATCTTGACTGCAATTTATTAGCACAAAATTATTAATATGCATATACATATATTTTATTTTTCGAGAGAAATTTAAAGAATAAATAAGTTGGTACATTTAAAAAAATAAATAAGATTAAAAATAATAAGTTTGATTTTTATGGAAAAGTTAATAAAAAAAATTTGAAGATTAGATAATCACAACAATTTCAGGTGATTATATCAATTAACATTCCGGTTATAAAGGTTGTTTACAATAAACTTCAAAAACACTATGAAAACAATAGTGATTTAAGGTTCTAAAGAGACCTATTCATTTTTCTTTCCTCCAAAACAACATATTATTCAGTTCATTATTTTTATTAAATGAAAGTCGCTAACAAAACTTGCATTGTTAATTGAAGCAGAACAAAAATAGAATTAAAAATTCTTTTATACTGATGTGCTTCTACATTAACAGCCCATGTACAGGCTGTTTGTGTAAAGAGTGAGTCGATCTGTCCAAGTTTTATCTAAGTAATGAATTCATGACCCAACATTCTTTAACTTAATGTTTTGACTTAATTCACTTATTTTATAACTAAAATTAAATAATAGAAAAACACAGAAAATAACTGAATCGATATTCATAAATTACATTATTTATTAATTATTTATCACCTGTATCGTTTTATTACATAGGCCCACAAAATTTGATGAAATTTATAAACATTTTAAGCCAAAGACAAGAGAAACGTGTGTATACTCATTAGTGTCTTTCATGATCCGACACCACCGTCCGACAAAAACCTATACATTATTATTTGAAGTCTACTAAAGAATAACATTTTCGAATAATTATGAAAAAAAAAGAATAAAAAAATAAAAATAAAGATCCAACTGGGAAGTAAAATTAGAAGACGGTGTAAAGGATTTACAGATGCTGCCATTGAGTATTCAACGGGGTGTTAGTTGTTTCGATAGCCCTCGCTATTTCTTCGTATATAGAATGAGAGAGCCACATCATGTTAATTCTGTTGTATTTTTCATGGCTTAGCTTGAGTGGATTACCCCTAGTTAGTCCTGCATCGGGTTCTCCGTATTCGTCTAGATAGGGCGGAGTGATGAATGTTCCTCTGCTCGGAGTAGAAAGCAGTAAAATTTCACATTCCCTTATCCTTAAGAAAATACCGCCTCCAGCTCCACATGTGTGAGCATGAGAATTGCAAGCCCCAACCTAGAAAAAAAAAACAATATTGGTAAATCAAAGCAACGTAAGTAATGAATGAATAATATACGCTTATATATGTTTGCAGGTTACAATAGAAAAAATGTGTAACTGCTGAATATTAACACATGTATAAGTAGTATGTCCTAATCGGTACACGGGTAGGATAAACCACTTGTTTGAACCTAGCAATTAGGCCCATTATACTAGCCCCGAGGTGGATAATTCCACCCACTTCACACATCACTATTATACAATTTACCACCACAGCGAGTATAGTGGTCATAGGTGAACTATGTAAATCAGAGCGTCAAAGTGTGGGGTCATACCCATGACCCTGTACTGCTCTGGACTCGCACATAAATATCATAGTACCATGGCAGATAACCCCTTAAGGTACCCTCGCGTTCTGTTCTCGATTTACAGATGATAAGAGCATCGTAGCCTCGTTGATAACCCCACGGCCAAGCCGGCTCTCAAACACATGTAGTAAATCTATTTTATCTTTAATTTATTAACTCTTCTTTTAATAAATGAATTATACAAGTAGCAATTATGATATCGAAATTTTATTTTATTCAAAAGAAATAAACTTACCAATAAGCGATTTATTTCAGTCTGGCAGCAATAAGTTTGTGAACACAGAATTTTTCCACAGACTAAACACATGGTAGGGTTTCTAGAATCTTCTCTGTCACTGCTCGGACAAGTAAATGAAGAAACATTATTAATTAATTCGCTGTAGTCGTCTGGCAATGGGACCAAGGAACTGCACTGAGTTAAATTTCGAAGGACTTTCTTCTTGATCTCGAGTCCCCCTTGCTCTATAGCAAACAACTGATCGGCCCAGGTGTTGAGCAAATCCGTAAATCCAGAATTATCGAGAAGTTCCTTGCAAGAAGATGAAACACCCAGGTAGGAGCATAAACTTTCAAAAGTATCGCCGTCGTAAGTTTTCCATTCTTCAGGAGGAGGTACGTCCGTTAAAAAGTGAAAAAATAATGCGCAGCAGCGAAGAAAAGGCATCAATTCTTTTTTAATATGTTCCCATATTTGATCTGTATTTGAATATTTATGTTTGTTTATAATTTTCATGAATTTATAGAGACAAGACGTGTCGTCATTTGATGTAGAGATTTCATTCGCATCTTCGAAAGGATACTCTATGACGTACATAATTTGAGCAATCATACTATACAACAATACCATGAAAATATGGAGCTCTAAATTAGTACCGGTAGGTACAGGGACGGGGTAAACACTGAACATGCTGGGAAAGGAACAGATTAACTGGACCAATACGCAAAAGCTGTCCCAGTCTAATAGACAAGGGTAATTATCGTCTCTATTATTATCGACTATTTTAAGGAATAATTTAGCAGATTCATGATTGATGACATAATCTTCTTTCCAAGCACAGCCTAAAACACCAGAAACCCTCACAAGAGATTCGAGGATATCTTTTTGACGACTAGACAAATCACCAAACAAGGGTTTGTTATTTACACGCAGATACTGCTCCAAAGTACGTATTGTATATGCACAAGATTGCCAAGCTTGAAGCGGCACTACTGAGCTTTCGTCCATTTGAAAAACAGAACCAAGTTTGTGGCAAACATATTGTGCATAAGTTAAAACCATGTCGATTAGGTCTTGAGAAAGAACACGAACTTGGTCTTCTTTATCTTTAGAATCCTTTTTCTTATCGTCAGCACCACCTGAACCTGATGAGGGTTCTTGGCTATTGGGATTAACCGGTGGAGTCTCTTCTGTAACACAGGATGGACCGGCATCAGGCATATCGTCATCATCGTCGCTACTCACAGAGGGAGACACTAGCAACATAGGTATAATATCTATATTTATCGGTTCCCTTCTTACAGCCACCGCTACTTCAGATGCATTTGATTGATTTGAGTCCTCATCGGTAGTAGCGATAAATTTGCTGTTTTCCCTAAATGATTTAACAGCTTCCAAGGATGCATTGATCCACTCTGAAAAATTACATTGCCTAAGCCGCTCTTCTAGACTTAAATTTGGTAAAGATGCCAGCATAGGAAGAATGGGAATGGTAGTATTACTGAGGCACTCACAAAGAGGGCACAGATATTCATGCTTCTCGACGTCAAATGAAGATGGCTGTCTGTGACGATAGGGACGCCTATTTTCTTTTCCGACAACATTATCGTAATATCGCATCCAGCAAAGACGATGCATCACATGACCACAAGTACTTGCATGAGGTCCGGGTCCGATATTAGGAGTCAAAAATATGTTCTCACTTTTTTTAATAAAAGGAGGAGGTAAAGATCTGTTTCTCGACAGTACAGTTGATTTTTGAACATATGCAGCGTAAACAAGTGCCAGTCCTGATGCGGTTACTTCCTGCTCTTCTTGACAAAGAATACAGACATATGATTTAGTGGTGACAGCTACAGGTGTTTGGTCAGGCCCTAGAGCTATTCTATTTACATGTTCGTCACTAGGAGCAACACTTGTTGAAGAGTCAGAAGGAGACATATCTTCAGTAAATAAATGAGCATTATCTTTCATAAAATTCTTTTGCATAGCAGCCATCTGTGCCATTATCTTAGCTTTTCGTTCTGCTGCTAACTTTGAACGGCTATCCTTTTCTTCTCCTTCCGAATACGAACCCTGAAATGATACAGTAGGGTCATTTGTATGCTTCTTAGAAACAGTGCAGAATTTTTGAATGGTCCATTTCACCAGATCTTTATGAGCTTCAACCCTAGGATTGCTAAGTAATTTATGCAAAAGTAAAGGGAGATTTATATCCTTATGAGTAGCCTTAAGAGTAAAACTTTCAGACAACTGACCGTCTTCTTCTCCATTTAAAGCATATCCGATTAAATGAAGAACTTTGTGAACTTGAGGTTCTGAAAAGCTGCGGGCACAGTAGTCAAGACTTCTTTCAAGGATTATTTTCATGATATAAAGCAATAAGTCTGATGTCAATAGAGAAGATACCTTCACAAAATTATCAGTAAAATTTGGAAGTTTTGGAGGAGGGCAACACTCCAATGAAAAAGTAGTTTTATTATATTTTCTTTGAGCTTCTTCTGATTTTGAAAGTTCTTCTCTGGTAAAATGGTAAAAGAATACATTATACTTCTCGAAGAATTGAGGTTTAAGTTCGTAAACACCTTTCTGTGAACTTGGGTTGGGTTTCTTAAACAAAGCAATTTCACTGATGACGTCTTCCATCCCAGTTTCATGATTTATGTCATCAGGCAATGTCTTATCAAGCTCCGAATGAGAGAGGGGTTTGATACATAACTGTTGAATTATTTCATTCTTTAAACAATCGGCTTCAGTTACATTACCGACTCCAGGCACGTAACGCTCACCTACAATTGTTATCAACAGCAACAAAAATTCTTCGACCAAATGAATAATTTGTCTCATAGTATCGTCCTCGGTGCATCTCATCGGTGATGTCTCAAAATCAATTTCAGCCCATGTTTTTAAATTAAACTTATCAAGTAGAACTACTATGAAATCATCGTTGGGCATTAAAGTAGCACCTAATTGAAGCATTACAATGTCTTTGTCCAGCATTTCACCGCGACACTTTACATTGTTATAAAAATAAATTTGATTTGATAATGAATAGCCATTACGACGCCACATACCGGCATGAACTTGAGCAATCATGACTCTGGTTCGAAGCACAGGTTCTATAATCTCCCAAGAACGAATTTTATTTGATGCCAAATCACAATACTGCAAGTTGAATTTTCTCAAGTTTAAAGCAAGGCCTGCTAAGAATCTGCTTAAAGGTAAATGAATGGATACAGGTTTAGAGGCAACATCGTATTTAACAACAGGAGCGTTGTATACCATATGCGGGGTTATAACATTTGCATCAGTGTTCTCCTGCTCGTTTTTAACCATTTCATCTAAGAGAAATTTCAGTATCAACCGAAAAGATCTGGCAAGTAAATAATGGTCTGCTGAGCACCATTTCAGCAATAAAGATATAATAGGAGCTAATTTTAAATGTAAGTTAAATGCAGATTCCCATTCTGGTTCGTATTCCATGTGCTGACCTATTTGCCTTGTAACACAATCCATACCTTGCATATTGTTCAACAAAGTAATAATTGAGGCAAACCCAGGAAAAAATCCTTTCCTCAAACTATCGTTGAATTTGCTAGGGACGGAGCCCAACAAATATTTAATGTCATAAAGAGCGTAAATGGCACGCTTGAATTTACTGTTAAGAGCATTTCTTTCAAATTCCAGTTTGCCATTCCGATTACACTTCCTTGAACACTCAGATAAAAATACATTCATAATTAGGAACAAAATATCTTCATTTTCAATCAAGTAATGTGCCAATGTAGGGACAGTAAATATCTGAATTGAAAGGGACGCAACAGAGTATGAATGCTCGTGATCGTCGTTGATGAAGTCTTTAATTATAACATTATAATGTTTGGTAAAAGTCGTAGCAAATGCTTTTTTGTTATCGTAATCGATAAGCATTCCAGTAATAAATAAACGATGCCAATTCAACCTGGCCGACTTCCACAAGCAACTATCCCTAATTAATATTCCCTCCAAAACAGGAAGATCTAAATCTTGTTTCTTAACCATAACAATGGCGGCAAACAATTTACGAAGTCTCACCGAAGGCCTCAACACGTTTTGCAGCCACGTAAGAAGTTTCATGGCAAAAGCCTGATGAGCAAGAAGTTTAGACTGGATCACCAATACTTTCAAAGGTTTAGTGCCGTGCCTAGAGGTGAAACGTTCTATATCCAACTTCAAATCGCTACAAACCCTATAAGTGGAGCATTTGACAATAGCTCGGCCCTCTCTGTCAATATTGGTTACATATTCGATCGCATCTCTCTGGGAACATTTGATAACTCTAGACAGCGATGTAATTACTTGTTCAAATGTATGGATTTCATCATTGTACAGTACAGTACAGTAACTGTCCGAGTCCATACATTCGTCTTGATTGTCAGACCATTTCGACGGTAAATTTAAATTTTCCATGGTCAGCAGACCGAATGCATAACTCAAAACTGTGTGAAAAATAAATTTGACTCTATCCATAAAGTCATTTGGCACAGGAGGGGGTTCGATACTACGGGCGGAGACATTATGATCATTGCAACAAGGTTCACTTTTCCAAGCTTCAACATCTCCACAATCACAACAACCTCCACCACCCGAAGTTCTCATCTTGTACTTATGATGCTTGTGATTCGAATTGATGAAGCAATCCACACATAGGACACAAGTAGAATCCATACTGCACTCACGGCACGTGTACGTTGGTTCGCCCAATTTAAACAATTTTCCACAGAGAGGTGGCATTTTCTCGATATCCAATAGATACTGTTGCAGATCAGGTCGCTCGAATTTACAAATAAAATCTTCTAAGGGTTTCAACAAGTACTGCTTTACTAATTCGTCTTTATTAGTATTCTCTAGGCTGAAACATTTGGCAGTTGGACTAAGTATACAGGGGACTATATTCTTCCAATAGTATTCGACGTCCTCACGCATAATGGAGCCCTGACTGAATTTGCTAAGAAGAGCAGAAACGTCGAACAATTCGAAGTTTTCACCTTCCATCTCGGCCGATAGTTCACCTCGACAGCCTTAAAAAACACAAACACCCAAAATATATATTAGTACGATAAGTGAAATCACAAAATAATAAAAGTACGGATGAAAATAACGTCGTATTTCAACACAATACAAAATATATACGTGGAGTTTAATTTATTAATAATTTTTAGTTGTCTAGCGATAACGAGGCGATAAAATATACCCCGTTAAATAATTTAAAGACTAAGTTAGTCGAGATGGATGAATTTTATAAACAGAATACTCACTAAAATTTGGTGAGACAAATGTAATACTTTTGCGTAGTTGGTAAAGGCCCAGTTATTTATATACGGATGCAAGAAAAATACGGACGATGCACTAAAATAACCAAAAGATCACATAATTCCGAATGGTAATCAAAACACGCACGAAAAAATAATTGTAAAACAAATTTGTTAACTAAACGAAACAATCCGAGCTTCGCCGGAAGGTTTCTAGAAATAAAAATCTATGAAATCCATTGTGACAAAAATTCTCTCCTACACAAAATGTCTTTATGATTTGCGTATAAAATCCGGCGAAAACTGTCTTAAACCGAGGTTCATTCGACCATGTAAGTTATGCGGGACAGTATTAGAAAATTGACATTTGTTGTGCAAATTGTTAAAAGAGAACGATGTTAAGATCTACATTTAGAAAGGGGGGGGGGGGCTAAAATAAAAATAAAGGGTTTTTAAATTAATAGTAAATATCCCAATCTTAAGTTCCACTATGTTATTTTCTACTAATTCATTATTTTATAATAAATATCATAATAATTTGAACCTTATAATTATATTAAAATGTATTAGAAACATTTTATTTACATATTCTTATTTCTTATTGTTTACTTAAAACGTCCTGCCATATATTACCGAAAATATTTTAAGACACTCATATAGAATGATAAATATTGGAATAGAAAACGATATAAAAGTTCTTCGAAGAAGTATATTTATGGTATGGGTTCCATAAAGAAATTATATTCTGTCTTCTTATTTTCTGATTGCTAGAGGATTTTTACTATAAGGGTAAGGATGAATAAAGATACAGCAAATTAATGAGATTATCTCCCAAGACAATGCTTTCCTTTTCGTGTTATTAAGACGAATAGAAAGCCATGTCAACTGACATTGCTAACAGAGTTAAGTGAAGCATACGCTCGAGAGAAAAGAGCCATTAGTGATGGGCCAGGGATTCAGGGATAAATATAGAGATAGTCGTTTCCTCAAAAATCCTCAAAATAATAATAATAATAATATAAATAATAAATATTTTATTTATTTATTTTCTATTTATTTTTTATTTTATTTTATTTATTTATTTATTTATTTTTAATAAATATTTCTCCTTACTTTTCAAAATGGAAATATTAGTTAATTTTGTTATATACGCCCATATGTACATATGGACATAATATTTCAGTTTCTTTAAATTGTATATAATCGACCTGAATAATTAGAGAAAAATAAAAATTACGAAATCAGCAAATTTAATTTTTAGAGAATTTTAAACTGTTTAAATTTTACTGATTTTTCCTATTGCTCAAAAAGGTAAATGTCATTATCGCGTGCATATTATCTGAACAGCAGTATAACTGAACTTGATATCAGCTTCCCAAAATAGGGGATAATTATCACAATTAACGTGTTCAAACCCCGGTTCCCTGGGGAACCAAATTCGATATCTACAAGTTCAGGTGTGTTATTAATTAACACTTGAATAAATAAAAAAGTACATGTGTAAGATTTTATATTCGAATAATCGATTATGAAAATAATCGATTATTCTTTTAGGCATGATGGAGCGATTTACATTTTAGTTTACATCGACTAATCGACTTTGATTACGATGAGTATTATAGTTTCCAAATCGATTGTGTGTTCCAATTCGTTATATTACATTCTTCCTTCAATAATATTTACAAATAACAAGGATATTTATGATTTGAAAATTATTTATTTTTTTCAAAATTCCTTATACAGACAATATTTTACCTTTCCTTTGAATATTTTTTTTTATTCAGTAACCAATAATATGTGAATTTCGCATTAGATTTGGATAAGTCAAAATGTAAATGTTTTAAAACAAATCTCGTAGTCACTGTAGACCGTAGAATAACGAATTACAATCGGTTAAGTAAGTTGTTGAATCATCGTAGTCATTTGCAGAGATAAATAATATAGAGATAGTCGTCTCCCACTAGTGTCTAGTTGTAGGCCCTGCTGCGAGCTGAGAGCGTTCTAGTAGCAGTTTCTTAAACTAGGGACTCCTTGAGGGAAGGTAACATAACAGTTGACAAACATACCCAATACCCAGGTTAATTAAATCCGTCAGTTGTCAATTTACACAGTTTTAAAAATGAAATGTTGTGCTAAAACCTTATAACCCAAAGACGGTGTATTAATAGAGGAAGCCTTAAATGGAGGAAGCGAGACCAGACCCTCGAATGAGTGACGTAACGAGAGTCCAGGAATAGTTTACCACAAAAGCAACTATCCCCCTCCCCCCATGCCCGTACAACCCCAACATGGTTTTTCGTGATCAGTTGGTATGGTGTTTATTGATCAGATCATTATTAATTATTACTGAATTAATTGTGATAAAAACATTGAAATTTGTATATGAGTTTTAATTAATTTAAGCTAGAGGGGCCCACAATCGATTACAGGAAAAAAATCCTTTAGGGAGCTTTTTGGATGTGGTTTCGATGAGTTCGAATTACAATTAATTGGGGGCCCGATTGAGGCAAACCGACTAGAAAAATCTGAAAAGTTAAAAAATATATTATTACCCCCCTTAAAAAATTAAAGATGGCGGACGCACT
>KZ651040.1:209986-232060 GCA_001010745.2 Gerris buenoi
AAACTTGTCCTGGAAGAATAAAAAACGGGTGGTTTCCGGGAAAAACGGGTGATATGGTAACCCTAGTATTGAGTAGGTATACATTTTGTTATGTTAAAACATTGAAACACATTGTTGAAATTATTCATTTTTATTATTAATCTCCCCATTTCGTTGCTGTTTCCTTTAATTTTAATTCTGTTTTCTTTTATTTGTGTCTTTAGGGGTGTTAATGAAAATATATAAATACATATGTGTATATATTTTTTCGATATTTCGTTCTCCCTTTTATTATTCATTAATTAGATTTTAATTGCTACTCATCAATTAAAGGAAAAAATATTTTAATACCACTTCATTAATATCGTCATATTTTAAAATCCAGTTCTAAAGCAGTGCAAATGATATCAATATCAATTTAATTATTTAATTACTCATACCATTATATTTTATTATCCTGATAGCAAGGAAGAATAAAAAAAAAATAAAAAAAAACGGGAGGGGAGCTAATGAGCGCTCGAGATTTTGGCGGGTAGTAGGTCGGGCCAACTGGGGGGAAAAAAAAAATTACTGGATTACCTTAAGATAACCTCCTAGTGGTTTTATTTTTTCCCTCACATAAGTTGGCCAATCTGAGCTGTCAGATTTACCTAAGTATTGCATGAGTTTTAAGTTTTAGATGGATTGTGACATTGGGCACAGGTTAATTTTTCAGATGGCGTTTTCTAACCATTGTAAGAAAATGTAAGTGTTGTTTCTAATCTCTCATGCAACATATTTATAATGTTTTTTTAATGTCATAAGTTTGTTTAATACCTCAGTATATACCTTATACAATTATTTCATTATCAATTATTTTTAAATGCAGTTAACATTAATTTATTTTGTATTATATGTATATATTTCTCTAAAAAAAATAAAAAATTGTAGTAGAGCGTCGATTACCCAAACTAATCTTTTTTGGTGTCAATCAAAATTCACTAAAAAATTAAAAGGGAAGATGCATGAGTAATCAACAGCGTTTATGGTAATATCTTTATCTTTGATATATTTATCTAGTAGATAGTGAAAAAGTTGTATTACTTAAGTGTAATTTGGCATAAAGAAAGTTTTGATACTTGTCTGCTTACTTTTATTTTGCCTTTTTTACTTTTTACTTAAGTTTTCACCATGAATCTTAATTCGCCGCATCCCATGTCGTAATTTGACATTTTTCAGCCACCCAGAACTGGCGATGAATGAAAAGTCACCACCAATCTTCATGTAATTCAACTGCTTTCATACAATATGGGTCCAGAGGCCTGTTTTTGCAAAAAAAAAACTAAGTGAATGCAGCATCTTCCAACAATTTGGATTTTTTCGTAGTTCGTACTAACTATGAAATCAAGTAAGTGCATACGAAGTGATTGAGTCATATTTATTTTTTTTTTAATTCCTGTAATCGTTGATTTGCCAACTCCGAAATAGATAGCTAATGCCTGACCCGTTTCACCTTTCTTCAGCCACGTAATAATGCAAAAATGCTCCAAATAATTCCACAAATTACATAGAAACAAAAGTTAGTTTTTAGTAAACAAATGATAATGTGTGCTGTCAAAGTGAATTAATCGAAATCTGGTATCCCTTTATATGGCAATCACCCCTGTTTCCTAGGAATAAATTAAGCCGGTGGTTCTAAACCTTTTGGTAACCAAGGCCCCCTTAAAATCTTCAAATATAATATATATAGTACCTAAATACCTTTCGAGGCCCCCCGGTTAAGAATCACTGAATTAAGGGGTGGCTTTTGTTTGTTTTTTTCTATGAAGCCACTTTGTATAATTGAACGTTCGGATAATCAACTCTCTACTGTATAATAATAAAATTTAAGTGAAAGTGGTGCAGGTCCCCTGTGAGAACAATATGGGCACAAAATTGAAGTATTCACGTACGAGGTCACAGTCACTGATTCTCTTGATAAAAGCTAGAAAAATCACAAATCCCTATCTTCCAATCCCTTACATTTTTATCTCAATTTCACAGTTTCATTTCAAATTTAGGCCTCACAGGACTGCGAGTTCCCAGTGTTAAAAAAAACCTCCATAAATGTCTCTATTTACCTTTGTCTAATTACTTGAAGCTCTTGAAACTGGAATCTCTGTTGGTCTGCCAATTCTCTTCTATGAGGATGAACATGAGATGTCATCAAACCAAGCCTAGAATGAAACACCCAGGGTAGGAGATATAGAGGGATCCTCAAACAGACCTAGATGTAAATGATTATGGTGAAGGCCTAGAGATGGGGCCAGGATTGGGAAAATCTCAAGGGATATAAGGAAGGCAGTGGAAAACTGAGAGCAATAAGGTGGCATTGAAAGATGCTCACCCATCTTGTTTTGAACAGGGACAGTCTTATTATTTTAGAATATGAAGGCATTCTATCAATATCTGAAAATGACATGCTTTTCGGAAATGAAATTTTCCTGGAGGTATGGGTAAAATTAAAAACCTGTCCTAGGTCCTAGAACATAATAAGTTGGAGGGAAATGAAATTTTCCTGGAGGTATGAGTAAAATTAAAAACTTGTCCTAGACATAATAAGTTGGAGATGGAGGATTCATAATAAACTAAAGTATTGGTACAGATAATAGTACATTACGCGTCGAGTGCGGAAAGTAGCATTTTGCATGCGAGTGTGGAGTTTGCACCCGAGCGATAGCAAGGGTAGTAAAACCACACGAGCAATGCAAAATGCNGGATAAATGTTCACATGAACGTGAGTCGAAATATTGTGGTTTTTTTTTCTAGACCTGTTTCAATGCCCGATAGGGCCACATTAATCTTTATTCAATGTGTAATATTTTTTTTTTTATGTGTGCCGACAATTATTAAAATTAATATGGAAGCATCTGTGATTCAAGATCTCACTTAATTGTTGTTAGTAATCTAAATCCTTTGCAGTAGCTCTATCTCTAACGGTAGCAGAAGAGAGCTGATGTGACACACGTACTTTTAAAATATAATATTCATGTCTGCCAAGAATGTTCATTTTAAAAATTTGATTTCTAAGGGGGAAAATAGGGAAAATAAAAGTAAAAAAATTGGTCCGAGACAACTCAGACAAACTTTCTCACATACAAGTACATAATTACTTACCCAGTGTTTTCAATTTATTAGTTTTCGTCTTTCGTATGTACATTTAATTTATTATTGAACATTTCATCAAAATTTAACATAAAAATAACTTCTTCCGGGCGGGGAATCAAACCTGGGCTCTCTCCGTCCGCGTTTTAAGCTATTTTCTCTGGAACTAGATTTTTCCCGGGAAAACGGCTTATATCGTTAGATTTGTATTTAAAGGGACTACATTTTAGATTTTTTTAAATCAAAATCGCCCCGTTTTCGAGAAATAATTTTTATTCACTTCAAAGTTTTTGGGGGGTAGCGCCCCCGAATTTGGAGTTAAAATTCATTTCTCGATTTTGCCTCGGGTTATGATGTTTCTTAACGTGTATGCCAAATTTCGTCAAAATCGGCCCAGTAGTTTAGGCTCCAGGCGTCTGCACAGACAGACAGACCTACGACAGACGACGGACAGACATTTTTTAAAAACCACTTTTTTGGACTCAGGGGACCTCAAAAGTGTAAATCCATCAAAATCTCAAAATCGAATTTTCGCGCCATCACAATACTTTCTCTTTATATGAGAAAGTAAAAAGCAATATTAGACGAATACTGAACAATACAGGATATGGAGTCTTTAGTGGGATGGTAAATCATGGAATTTCATAGAAAGACCTTATCAGGTGATAGTGTCATATGTCAATGCATTGAATTCAGACAATGACCCATCTTGCTTGGAAATACAGAAACAATGACTTCCTTTTTTTATTATATCAATTATAATTTTTTTGTCTCTAGAAGTGATTTCTGGAGGCCGATTCTGTAACTTTTTTTTTTATATATATCCACTTTGACATTATATATCAAACCTCGCTATTTATCAAAGTGTTGTTATATAATGTAGTGAATCTGTAAAGTGATGCCTGCGCTGTATATGCCCGTATACTGAACTGCGGATTGACAGCGTCCTTTTTATTGGCCATTTTATAGTTATATATCAAACCTCGCTATTTATCAAAGTGTTGTTATATAATGTAGTGAATCTGTAAAGTGATGCCTGCGCTGTATATGCCCGTACACTGAACTGCGGATTGACAGCATCCTTTTTATTGGCCATTTTATAGTTATTTCAGTAAATTTTATTCAATTTTTGATGGATTTTTAAGGTGTATTTAAATATAAAAAACTAGTTGATTTTCATTTCTTTTATCAACTAGTTTTTTTATTTATAAATGCACCTTAAAAATCCATCAAAAATTGAATAAAATTTACAATTTAAAAGAGGTGTTTAATTTTAACAACGTTTGTCGAAGAAAATAGTTTTTTCAGTTTAAGATAATTCTTCCTAGTTTGCACCTTTGATACTTATGGATAATATTTAATTAGATCTTGAAGTTATTTCAGTCAGAAAACAAGAAAAGTGAATGAAAACATCAATAATGGCGTCACTTTGTTTAGGTTGTTAGCATTTGATATATAAAAACATAACCTAACGAATTATATCAACAACAATTTCGAGTTGCTATACATCAAACCTTATTTATCAATTTCTCGTTAGGTAACAACAGACAAAGTTATAGATTCACGTTGACAGGTTGTGCATAACAACATGAAAAGGGAGGTTTCAAAGTTACAGAATTGGCCTCCTGCTGTTGATGTACTTCTGCTGTTTAAAACATACTGAGTTTGATTTGCCACAGATATCAATACAAAATTAATATAATAATGAGTTTTCTTTTACTGCAACTAGGCAGGAGTCTTCCTAATCACTTGCTTACATTTACCCTTAAATTTAATTGACCATTTAAAAAACATACGAAGTCGACTATCATTTTTTAAAAAAGGGCACTTTTTAACTTTTACCTTAAGGCAAACGAAATGTTAGATCCCAATTTGTCAATGAAGTAATAAGTAGTTTACTTTTAGTCTAAAACAATAACTAGGAAATAAAATCATAAACAATTTTTTTAACTTATATTTTTTTTATGTATAACCTATTTACAAACAAATCTTCAGCCTACAACGGAGCAATAATAAATAAATAAACAACAACATTACAATTCAGTAGATAATTAAATCTCTAAATTCACTTTTTCTTCTTTTCTACTATATCAGGAGGGCAGCCACCGCTCTAAAACAAGAAATAATTAAACATAATAGAACAAATAAATAAAAGAATCAGATCAATGAAACAAAAAAGGTAACATAGAAGGGGTTTAATCCAAGAGAGGTTTAAACATGTTTCATTCCAAAAATAATTTACAATAGGTTTCCAACAGGTTTCCAATAGGTTCCAATTTACAATAGGTTTTCAACAGGTTTCCAATAGGTTCCAACCACACCTCAAACTAGTTTCAAACTGTACGACGCATGTGCATTAGTAAAAAACCTTCAAGTGGTGTCCGATGCGCAAGCGTCGGAATGTTCCAAACCAGTTTGAAGTGTGGTTGGAACAAACCTATAGTAAGAAACTTGGGAGTACATGAGTTCATTAGATTAACTTTTAGATTTCTTAACAAAGCTATATTGTCTTCTTTACAATTTATGTTTGTCACATATTAATTTTAACCCAGCATCTGCTTTATCTTCACCAACTTTTTTTTTTATTATTACTCCCATATCTCATCCAATTTTGAAGAAATTTTGATTTCTTCTTAAAAGAAGCCCACAGACTGCCCCCACATTTAATAATCATCTGCACTCATTTAATACTGAATAAAAATAAATGTGACCTCACTTGGATTAGATTTGAAACAAGTCCAAACAACTGCACTAATTCCAATTGGAATATCATTATTTTATACTCATGTAACCATTTGTCCTGTAATTAAATGCGAGGAAGCTATATTACACACTAATTGGCAAATTATAATATGTTTGTTTTTTTAATTAAACATCATCTTTTTCATAAAATAGTGATATCACTAGTGACTGAAAATTATAGTTATCTGAAAGTTTGAGATAAGCAACTGTGTAATTTTATTTTAATTTTTAAGTTAAAAAAAATCAATAAGACTAATATAAATAAATTGTTTAATTGATTTGATGAAGTTCTAGGTTGAGTGTGNTAACCCAGCATCTGCTTTATCTTCACCAACTTTTTTTTTTATTATTACTCCCATATCTCATCCAATTTTGAAGAAATTTTGATTTCTTCTTAAAACAAACCTATAGTAAGAAACTTGGGAGTACATGAGTTCATTAGATTAACTTTTAGATTTCTTAACAAAGTTATGTTGTCTTCTTTACAATTTATGTTTGTCACATATTAATTTTAACCCAGCATCTGCTTTATCTTCACCAACTTTTTTTTTTATTATTACTCCCATATCTCATCCAATTTTGAAGAAATTTTGATTTCTTCTTAAAAGAAGCCCACAGACTGCCCCCACATTTAATAATCATCTGCACTCATTTAATACTGAATAAAAATAAATGTGACCTCACTTGGATTAGATTTGAAACAAGTCCAAACAACTGCACTAATTCCAATTGGAATATCATTATTTTATACTCATGTAACCATTTGTCCTGTAATTAAATGCGAGGAAGCTATATTACACACTAATTGGCAAATTATAATATGTTTGTTTTTTTAATTAAACATCATCTTTTTCATAAAATAGTGATATCACTAGTGACTGAAAATTATAGTTATCTGAAAGTTTGAGATAAGCAACTGTGTAATTTTATTTTAATTTTTAAGTTAAAAAAAATCAATAAGACTAATATAAATAAATTGTTTAATTGATTTGATGAAGTTCTAGGTTGAGTGTGAATGAACTGTCTCATGTTCACACTGTCAACTCATACTGACATTACATCCCTGAAGATACATCTAGTATTAGGAGGCAAATTTTTGGACGCACATATTTCAAGACACTATCCCCAATGGAAGAAAACAGAATACTTTATTATGAATCCAACCCCAGAAGCCTACAAACTTTGATAACTAATTGATTTAAAAGTTATTACTTACATTAACTGCATCGATTTCATCTTGATCCAAAACAATTCTTCTGAATCTCAGAGGAAGGTTGTAATCTTCTATTACTATACCAGAGCTGATAGAGGCAACACTTGGGCTAGCATTGGGTGCAGTCTGAATCTTCTCATGGCCTAAACATCCAAAGTTATAATAAGATTAAAAATATGTCTGATACAATTTGTCTAAACTTTCTCATGTAAGAGTACTTAATTACACTGTCTAGTGTTTTATATTTAGATTACATATAATGATTATTGAACATTTTATAAAAATTTACCTTAAAAATAAATCATCCCCTGCAGAGAATATCTGACCTCTGAGGCCCCCTATTAACGCTAGGATTTTGGAATCTGATTTGCAAATGGGATATACAGTTCAATAGGTATCAAGTTCCATTTGCTTGGCAGCTTCTACACACTGTCTCAATCACTGCCTCTTGGACCTCAATCCACAGATTCGGAATCTATAGTCAGAATGAGCACATATAGTGCAAAGAAAAATCAGCCGCTTGTACCTAAAGAGAATCGAGGCAGCTGACTAATCCTGGAGGCTGGATTTAAGAATCTCATACTAATCACCAATAGGAATCATAGTCTGATCTGGCCTCTTTATTTCGTTTGAATCTTCCATTCACGAATCAAATTCCAAAATCTCTAATGTGAATGAGGCCTACCTCTTTGTGTTTACAGCAATTTCTAAGGAACTAGATGTTTCCCCAGAAAACCACTTATATAGTTGGATTCTTATTTAAATGGACTACATTTTAAAATATTTTTTATCAAGAAACCATTTTTTCAGAGTTATGGGCGCCCCCAAATGCAGTGGCGTACATAACGGGAGGGCAGGCGGAGCGCCGCCCCGCCATTTTTGGCGAGGGGGCATCAAAACTCTCCTCGGCTCCTCCACGTGTTTTTTTATCAGGGTGACCCGCGATAAAATTTTTATAAACTTTTATGGGTCAAATGCAACAAAAAATATAGTTCTCAAGATATGAAGTTATATCTTTTTTTCAAGTTTTTGACGAAAACTTTCAGAATATCCTACCATTCCAAAAACTAAATGAGATAGAGACATAAGGCAAAGGAACAATTTTAAAGAGCACAAAAAACTTTAAGAATCACTAATTTATTTTTAATTTATCAGCTTCTAAGCATCTTTTAAGTTGCTTACGTTACTTTTCATAAGCTTTCAATGGTATAAATTAACTTTAAGATCAACGGACTAGTTTTAGAATTATGGTGGGACGAATGTTACCAGACGTGAAATTTTTAGGGCAAGATCACAACCAACTCTAGTAAAAATGCAAAAAAGGTTTNTTTCTTTATTTGAGAGGTTTATTTGTGTTATAAATATCCCTTCAAACTTATATGATAAAAGGGTATTTAGATTGATTTTCTTTATTGTTTTACTTCGTCTGTACTTCGTCTGTACTGAATGTGAATGGAAGCATAAGCACGAGCGGAAGAATAACCGTGTTCTATTTTTAAGAAGGAGCGATAAACGTCTGCAGAAAAAACGCCCCAAAAGAAATGAGAGCATTTTTGCACAAGCAGTTTATTAGCCACCTCAGTTCTTTACAGTCATTCAGAGAAAAGAATATAAGTAAAAAAATAATAAGAATCCATTATTATACATGTTATTTTTAATCGATAAATTAAGAAACTTACTTTTAGCATATTGCGCAAATACGATGAAAACTGCATCGTTAAATTCTTTTTAATCAACTCTGAAAATTATTATAATTTATAAACTCTTAATTTGGTCGGGAAAAGGTATAAACTAAACAGTTATATTCAGCTCACACTTGGCAAACAAAGAAAGAAAATTGAGAAAATGAAAATCTTAGAAAAAATTAAGGTTATAAAGATTAGGTTACAAACAAACACTGCTTGGTTTTCATATCAGTGTTGTTCTAAACTTTAAAATCTTTCATTTATTAAATANTAGAATATATGAATATGCTATACTAAGAGATTCCTTAGTCTAAATTACTGTTAAGACGAAGGCATATTTATTCTAATGTACCTTGTGACAAAGGAATATCACACTTATGTTTATAATTGTGATCACATCCCTTAGTCTAATCAACTATTAAGATAAAAGAGTATTAAATATAAAACTACCCCAGGAGTCTCAATGTCTTGAGGAGACAAACACACAAACCTATGAGACTTTTGTAGGGCAGACTATTGTTTAGAACAAAGAGGGTGCTGCAGTACCATTCAGAAAAGAAGATGTGCATTGACAGCGTGGGAAAGTTTGAAAAATTGGGGGGAGAGCCAATGAGAGCTCGAGATTTTGGCAGGCAATAGGTTGAGCCAACTAGGCAAAAATAAAAATCTCTAGTGGAGGGGTGTGGCCCTCGGGATAACCGTTTAAAACAGACCTAGTGACTTTATTTTTACCCTCACATAGGTTGGCCAATCTGAGTGTAATCTGGTTCCCCACGCATAATCAATTAAATTAATTAATATTATAAATTAATTGATAAGTTGGGAGATCAATGTCGATGAATCAAAAACATTGATGTTGGTTTAATTCAATGTCTAACATCACTGTTTAACTTGTTATTTAACCAGAATACTCCTAAATTAAATTTAAACAGTTTGAATTTCCTTCAATACTTTCTAGTAAATATGGAACCAAGAAAATACATGAGATAAGTAACAAAAATTAAAGGAAAGAGCAGTTTTGTATTTACTTTAGCAAGCAGTAAAAAACCAAAACATAATTTAATGTTGTTGGTTAACTTTGAAATAAAAAAAAGTATATTGAGTGTCTCAGAACTTTTTTTTTTTTTTTTTTTTTTTTTTTTTTTTTTTTTTTTTTTTTTTTTTTTTACCAAATAGTTCCAAAGTGGCGACAGATATTATGTTGTTATATACAGGACTTATTAATCTTATAGAAAAGTATAATTGGTGAGAATTTCAGCTCAATAGGCCAATTAAAAAGTATTTAAGGTTAAATTTAAAGTTCAAAAGCCTAGGTCTGTAAGAGCTGGCCAGTGATTTATTGTTTGCCTAGTTGGCCAGTCCTTCTAGAATTCAAAATCATGACCTCTCATTGGCTCCCCACCCTAATTTTTCAGATTTTCCCGCTCTGTCAAGAGTCACAACTCATAACGCTCAAACCGTAGAAAAAGGAACATATACAGAATAGAATATATGAATATGCTATACTAAGAGATTCCTTAGTCTAAATTACTGTTAAGACGAAGGCATATTTATTCTAATGTACCTTGTGACAAAGGAATATCACACTTATGTTTATAATTGTGATCACATCCCTTAGTCTAATCAACTATTAAGATAAAAGAGTATTAAATATAAAACTACCCCAGGAGTCTCAATGTCTTGAGGAGACAAACACACAAACCTATGAGACTTTTGTAGGGCAGACTATTGTTTAGAACAAAGAGGGTGCTGCAGTACCATTCAGAAAAGAAGATGTGCATTGACAGCGTGGGAAAGTTTGAAAAATTGGGGGGAGAGCCAATGAGAGCTCGAGATTTTGGCCGGCAATAGGTTGAGCCAACAAGGCAAAAATAAAAATCTCTAGTGGAGGGGCGAGGCCCTCGGGATAACCGTTTAAAACAGACCTAGTGNTAAACCTTAGTAAACATAACTATATTTTCCCTTTACATTCAATCTTCTTAAAACTCTTAGGCCCCCATTCATACGAGAGGTTTTTGAACCTCTTAGCTGCAGCTAGGAAACAACCGCTTGAATACACATGATTTGAATGTGAATGGAAGCATAAGCACGAGCGGAAGAATAACCGTGTTCTATTTTTAAGAAGGAGCGATAAACGTCTGCAGAAAAAACGCCCCAAAAGAAATGAGAGCATTTTTGCACAAGCAGTTTATTAGCCACCTCAGTTCTTTACAGTCATTCAGAGAAAAGAATATAAGTAAAAAAATAATAAGAATCCATTATTATACATGTTATTTTTAATCGATAAATAAAGAAACTTACTTTTAGCATATTGCGCAAATACGATGAAAACTGCATCGTTAAATTCTTTTTAATCAACTCTGAAAATTATTATAATTTATAAACTCTTAATTTGGTCGGGAAAAGGTATAAACTAAACAGTTATATTCAGCTCACACTTGGCAAACAAAGAAAGAAAATTGAGAAAATGAAAATCTTAGAAAAAATTAAGGTTATAAAGATTAGGTTACAAACAAACACTGCTTGGTTTTCATATCAGTGTTGTTCTAAACTTTAAAATCTTTCATTTATTAAATATTTATATATTATATTTTATTTCAAAACGTTTCTCTAATTAATTAGTATTTTTTATTTACAATACAATTTCCTCCCTCTTTTAAATTCTCATTAATAATTTATTTAACTTTTAGATTCTGCTTTTCTTTTCTAGTTCTTTTTAAGTGTAATCGATGCATTGATGCAGCAGCATGTGATTATCTTATCTTTTTTTGATAGCAGGAAAGTAGATAAGTTTAGATTAAAGTGTTTTTGAGTATTTCAAGGTCCAATTTTAATTCTTTTATTAATACAAGTCACTTTCGTAAGGGGTAATTCTTTAAGTAATGTGAAGAGATTCCTCTGGGACTGATCGAGTTCGTTTGCTTCATTTTTAAAAGAAAAACGTATTCATTTTTTTAAGCTAAAGATTTATCACTATGCCTGCTTTAACGAAAGGTACGGTCTTTGTATTTTTTTTACATTTATCTATTTTTTCTTCATTTAAATCATTCAAATGAGATACGAATTTTTGGTAACTCTGCTGCCGTATCCGACCCAACTATTTTTCGTGTCTGATTTGATCAATTTTTTTTTAATTGTTCTTTTTTAACTTTTTTAAAAAAATAAAAATAACTTTTGGACATAGCAACATATAAAAGTGACAATACCCCTTTGTCTTTCAAGTTAATTCGATATTATCACTTCAAGGCACTAATATTCAAGAGAGATAATATTCGGTTGTCCAAATTACCTTTGGACAACGAAGAGAAAAGTGGGAATTGGAGGATTCATATCCATATATTAATATATATCATTCCCAACATATCCTACAGCCTAGTCTTGTGAACCATTTTAACATCGAAACGTAATAAGCGCCAATATTTGTTGTAGCTTTGCCAGGCTTAAAGCTATCCTCCTTATTTTCCCCTCCTCACAATCATTTTCATTGTTAATTAATGTTCCAATGTGGATGTATTAATTGACATGTTTGATGTAATTTTACTTTTCTTGAACTTCTTGGCCATTATTTCCTTTTGGTGTGTTAAGTTTCATTATCTTTGTTTTACTGACATTTATTTCTAAACCTACTTTGCTTGTTGCTTCAATTCATTGCTGCTACATTCTTCTCCTTCTCTCGAACTTATTGCAATAACACGTATGTCATCAATGACATAAGGATGTTAAGCCACTGCCCTTCCACTTTAATACCATAGCCATATCAATTTACTGGTTTTAAAATTCTTTCTTGGGCTGCAACAAAGATTCTGGTTGAGGGAACATCACCTTGATGAGTTCCTCACTATTTCTTTCTTTCATTGCTCTTGATTAACTTCAAGTTTGGCTAATTCATATTGTATGTGCCATCGAAATTTCTTCGAGGTGGACCTCTACCTGGTTTATATTCAGGTGAGTTGTTTTACTTCAGGAAATTAGCGTGAGGTGAGGCGGAGCGGCTATTGAAAATTCAAGGGTACACAAAATTAAGGTTTTTAATTTAATATGCGAGATTTTATCACCTAACCTCAAAGTGGTGGCTCGTACAATCCGAATGAACCTTCTAGTTTCACTCTGTTATTGGTATATTCTGATATCTTAATGTTATAGTTATAAGTGTCAATAATTGTTGAATATAGCTTTTTAAATATCTCCTCTGTCTTGGATATGTCATGTAAAGAATCAAAAGCCATCCCAAAATCAACAAATATTAACACTATGGGAAAGTTTTATTCATTTGCTGATCTGATTTGTTGTTTTGTGACATAGATGTTTTCAAGAATGGAGAAGTTTTTTAAAAACACGTTCAAGCTATATTCAGTTCTTCAGCTAGATGTTTATCAATTCTTGTAGTAATAATGGTGGCCAGAGCTTTGCAAATAAATAGTATGTAGTTTTCTATTATTAATTTGTCTCCCTTTATGAATAGAAGCAGAATTTGTGCCGCTAGCCATGATTCTGGTACTTTTCTCACTTCTAAGCATCTTTTAAAGAGGGGTATTAAAGCATCAATCATGGTTTCTACTCCTACTTTAGGCTCTTCATATCCTAATAACTTGCTAATTCTATCCTTTTAACTTGCTTTCCCATTTTTTCCTTTCTTGATTGCCCATTAAATTTCAGATGTACCAATGTTTGGTGCTTTCACTAGTTCACCGGTATTGTCTTCATTTTTGCTTGATTCTGTATATTTAATTCATTGTATTGTAGTTTAATAACCACTTATGATTGTTAATATTGCTGTTTTTCTGTTTTGATTTCCCCTCTCTCCCATCCATTGCAGTGATTTTATTCTTCCTTATACTCTGAAACTGCAGAATTTCTATATGCTTCCTCCATTTTCTAAAGTATCTCTCAATTCTTCTGATCTCTTCTTGGTGCTCCAGTCTTTAAGTTTTCTCCTTAAATTAGGTTTTATGTCTCAATATGTTTAATTTTATCGTTTCCATTTCTCTTCGACCTTTTTCTTCTTTCTATCAGTCTGAGTATTTCATTGGGTATTTTATTTTTATATTTATTGTCTTGTCGAATGTTCTCTATATTGATACCTGTTGCGACATTTATATTGCTTACTAGATAATTTTCATATTAGTAAGATCATTTCTTTATTTGAGAGGTTTATTTGTGTTATAAATATCCCTTCAAACTTATATGATAAAAGGGTATTTAGATTGATTTTCTTTATTGTTTTACTTCGTCTGTACTTCGTCTGTACTTTTTTGTATATTTTTTTAAGTGACCATATTCTTTTCAATGGTTTGTGATCGCTTCCAATATTTATCCTACTATCAGTTTCAACATTAAACTACTTATTTTGTTCGAAAGGAAGAAGTCAATTTCATTAGTTGATACTCCACTTGATACCCCATACTGGACTTACCCAATTCCACTTTTTTATTTGACTTTTGGTAGAAGCTGTTTATTATATAGTTGGTTTCTTTCAGCAAATTTAAGCATTCTCTTCCCTCGCTCGTTCCTTTCTCCAAATCCATACCTGTCCATTGCTTTCTGAGTCGTTATCCTTACCAACTTCAGAATTCATGTCTCCCATCACTATAGTATATTTACATCGATCTTCCTCTAGAGCAAGTTGTAAGGAGTTATAAAAATGTTCCATGTCTTCATCATCTGCTTTCGATGCTGGAGCTTAACTTTGAATACATTTTAGGCACCCAGTAACACTTAAGTTCTTTGAATTGACAATGTCTTTTGAGACCCGATGTGTATAGGACTTGTAGGTTTTGATGTACCTACTTGAATATTGATCTATTTACTAAAAAGCCTATTTCTCCTCCACTACCAAGACCATTTAAGTATATTCCATTCCTTCTCCAAGGCGGCTTTCACCGAAGTAGCAATGCAGGTTGCATGCGTCCTAGTAGTAAGATACAAGCAACTTAAACACCAGACTATCTAAGGAGTCGAGGTAATTGAACGAAAGACTACACACCGAAGATGCAACTGCAACATGTATCCTGAAAGCATGTAGCATGTGCAACTCAAGAACCAGCCGGCTAGTTCTTGTGTCGCACAAGCCACCACTTGCTTTCAGGATGCACGTCGCACTTCCATTTTCGGTGTGTAGGCTCTCGTTCAATTACCTCGTCTCCTTAGATAGTACGGTGTTTAAGTTGCTTGCAACCTGCGACTTGATACTTTGGTGTGAAAGCCGCCCAAGATCTATAACTTCTTCCCCATCTCTCCTGACTTCAGCTAATTCAATGATGGCCCATACAACATTTCTTCTAGGAGTTCTTTCAGCTTTATATTATTCTTTGGTGTACAGCAGTTGTATGTAGATATAGTGGTTTGTTCTTCATTAAACTTTCTTTGCACTCTATTTGATGTTATTTTTTAATTGCAATGATTTCTCACCGTCTTTTCCTGTCGAAATTTCTTGAGCTTCTTTTATTGGTTATATATGAATTTCCAGGTTAAGCATCAATCTCTGAGAAGTAACTGCTGATATGTGACTGATTGTGACCTCCTTTCTTATATTTTATTTTTGGTGTGAGAGTATTATTTGACGATTTTTTCTCATTGTTAGATGCCGTATCCTTCTTGCTTTCATTTATTAATTCTAGTAGCTGTGAATCTTTTGCTGACTTAGCCCATTGTGTTCTTGTCTGAACTGGTTTGTATATGTATTTTTTTTTTCACAGGATGCATGCATTTTGCTAAAAATTTGCTCATTGGAGGGTTCATTGCTTCTTTCCCTTTTGTTATGTCTTGTTTGTTGTTCTTCCTCATTTAATTCATTCAAGGTGAAGAGATGATCATCTATCAGGAGCTTGTCATACTTCAATATTACCCCGTGGCCTTGCTTTCTTTTCATTTCTNAGAAACTTTAACTCAGAAAAACTATGAAAACATGGTGTTCACCACCTTGGCCATTTTGACTCTCTCTGTTTTCCCTCCAAATTTGGAAGAGATAACTTCCAGACAGGGTTGCCACAGCGGCTATTTCTAGATGGAGAGCTTCCTGACTCCCCCAAGATGAGGCAGCACAATTTGTAAAAATTAACTGTTCAGGTGGGCCTGAACACCCATCTCTCCTGACTTCAGCTAATTCAATGATGGCCCATACAACATTTCTTCTATGAGTTCTTTCAGCTTTATATTATTCTTTGGTGTACAGCAGTTGTATGTAGATATAGTGGTTTGTTCTTCATTAAACTTTCTTTGCACTCTATTTGATGTTATTTTTTAATTGCAATGATTTCTCACCGTCTTTTCCTGTCGAAATTTCTTGAGCTTCTTTTATTGGTTATAGATGAATTTCCAGGTTAAGCATCAATCTCTGAGAAGTAACTGCTGATATGTGACTGATTGTGACCTCCTTTCTTATATTTTATTTTTGGTGTGAGAGTATTATTTGACGATTTTTTCTCATTGTTAGATGCCGTATCCTTCTTGCTTTCATTTATTAATTCTAGTAGCTGTGAATCTTTTGCTGACTTAGCCCATTGTGTTCTTGTCTGAACTGGTTTGTATATGTATTTTCTTTTCACAGGATGCATGCATTTTGCTAAAAATTTGCTCATTGGAGGGTTCATTGCTTCTTTCCCTTTTGTTATGTCTTGTTTGTTGTTCTTCCTCATTTAATTCATTCAAGGTGAAGAGATGATCATCTATCAGGAGCTTATCGTATTTCAATATTACCCTGTGGCCTTGCTTTCTTTTCATTTCTATGAAATAACTCAGTTGAGCACGTATTTCTCGGACTTGTTTTGGTAGATCCTCTTTTATTCTTTTGTGTTTATATTTTTCATTTAGGGACATTATATATTTCTAAGGATGTCAAAACTTAGCAATGTTGAGGTAAATGACGCACCTCATATACTTATTCTTAATTCAATGCCTATAGAGTTTATAAGATTTACAAGTTCATTTACATAATTTTTATAATTCCTCATTTCTAGCCTGTAAATGATTAAATTTCATTTCCTCTTGTCATTCAGCATTGTGATTTTGACTTCTTGTTGACTACTGACTTTGACTCTGTCAGCAACAGGAGCTATTTTAACCAAAATAATTCCACATACGCTTTCAAATGGTCATATTGATCGGCTGGTCATATAATCAGTTATATGCCATCTATGCATTCTAACCTTTGTAATATGTGTCTACACCAGTTTTTATTTTAAAGTTTATAAATATGTATTAAGTAGTAAAGATATTGCTATGCATTTATATGGTTCTATTTATTTTTTTGTTTAGGAATATTTGTTGTCGCTGCAAAACGGACTCCCTTCGGAACCTATGGAGGTAAATTTGTCAAAACCAGCTCTGCAGAGTTGCAGGAAGTCGCCTGTAAAGCTGCTCTTGCTTCTGGAAAAATTGCCCCTAACCTTGTAGATTCTGTTGTGATTGGCAATGTTTTGGGAGTGAGTATTTATTTCTTATTTTTGAGTTAGTGTTTTAATTTTAAAATTTTTAAGGGGGCTGAATCAAGCCAATATTAGCATTAAGCTCTGCCATCCATTTGCGGTAGACAAAGGTAGCTGATATAACGTGCTGTAAATTGGCCTGAAGAATATTAATTGTAGCTAGGAAAGGTGCCTTAGGTGGGGATGGACCTACTGGCAAATCACTACTACCATTATTCTGATAAGGTTGCTATCCTTGAATTAAGAGAGCTTTCTTGTCTTTACTCATAGTAAAACTTGCACTTAAAGGCCTGGCCTCAAAGTTTCTATCCATGGATAAGAGGTGGGCCTTGACTCTCTTGCAATAGTTGATGAGAGCTATCTCCAGATTTCCTAGATGGGAGTGCAAACCTGAGTTAGTATGCACTACTAATTTTAAGCCAGTGAACAATCTTTTTCTATCGAGGATTTTCCTATCGCTGGTTCTAAGACCTTCATTGAACTACCTTAACCCTGTAAGGATCTCTGGATCACTTTGGTTATCCTCTTTCAGAAGATTAACTTTTGAGGCACACCTTTTTACTTCTTGTGTGGTATGAGTTATTGGAACAATGCAGATCAATGTCAGACACATGTGTATGTGGAGCTACCTCGTGTATCTTGTAGTACCTTGTTTCTAGAAATTGGTCAGTTCATGTGAGATTTTTTTTCCTTGAAGTTTTTTACTTTCTCATATGAAAAGAAAGTATTGTGATGGCATGAAAATTTGATTTTGAGATTTTGATAGGGAGGTCCCCTGAGTCCAAAAAAATGTCTGCCTGTAGTCTGTGCAGATGCGTGGAGCCTAAACTACTGGGGTGATTTTGACGAAATTTTACATACATTTTCAGAAAATCATCATACTTCAAGGCGAAATTTAGAAATTCATTTTAGCTCCTTGGGGGCGTTTAAAAAATGATTTATCCAAAAGGGTTCTGATGATTTTGATTTAAAATGTTGTTCATTTAAATACAAATCAAAGGACAAAAGCCATTTTCCCAAAAAAAAAAACTATTTTCTGAGATAGTGAAGGAAATAAATCTGATTTTGTTGAATAATATTTTAAATAATATGTTAACTAGGCATTACATGGCTTTATCACTGAAGCGAGCTTAATGCAATAAATATTTAATATTAAGCAAATTAATAGTTAATTGTGATGAGTTTAAAAGGATTATTGGAGTAGGTGGTAGTGGCTGGTGGGACTCCCACTTTACTTGGAAAGTTCTATAGGAGGGTTCCTTAAGGTGGGTTCACAGTCACAGCTAGCGGATCGACACTCGTATCCGTTAGTGTAGATAACAGTATATTAATATTTCCTAGCATCTGGGACTGAGATTTTATAAGAATGTTAGTCTGAGTTGTGTCGGACCGATTTTTTCACTATGTGAAAGATCTACATAATCTGTTTCATATTAACTTAAAAACAAAATTCTTAAAGCAAATTATATATGAACATTATTTTTCTTCCCATGTACATTTAACTTACTGCCTTTTAAAGTGTGAATAATTCCATTCTTCATCATTGTTTGATTTTTTTAAATAGAACACTTCATCAGATTCCATATTTATGCCCCGGCATGTTCTGCTTAAATGTGGAATTCCATTGGAACGCCCTGCTCTTGGTATCAACAGGCTTTGTGGTTCTGGATTCCAAGCTATTGTAAATGGAGCCCAGGTAATCACTTTATCAATTCTTAGTATTATTATTTTTTTACTTTCTGTAGTATTTTTGGTGGTGAAAAAAATTGATTTTGAGATATTTATGGACGGCTGGTAGCCCTAATTTTGCAGAGAGTAACCATTCTTTTTGATTTTTGAATTCTTGTTACCTTTAATCAAATTATTATTTTGTAGTACTTTAAGTTGGGTTTGAACATGTTAATTTTTGTACTTTTAAATTGCCTTTTCTTTGATATAGGCATTGGGCTTCTTGAAGCAAAATGTTAAAAATTTATTGAGTTATGTTGTTTTAATATTTTTCTAAACTTTAATTCTATTTTTTTTTTTTTTTAATTTCTAGGAAATATTAACTGGTGATGCCAACATTGTAATGACTGGTGGTGTAGACAACATGAGTCAAGCCCCTTACGCAGTAAGGAATATTAGATTCGGTGCTCCTCTCGGATCAAAAATTGAATTTGAAGATACTTTGTGGGTTGGTCTTACAGACACGTATTGTAAACTTCCAATGGGTCTTACTGCTGAAAAATTGGCCGAGCAGTACAAATTATCTCGTGCTGAAGTTGATCAGTATGCCCTCAGATCTCAAACACTATGGAAAAAAGGTGTGTGGATATTTTTGTTTGTCAATTTCAACCTCTTTAATTGATTACTATTATACCAACAACAGCCATTTACTTAGTAGTAGCTAGGCCATTTATCATATTTTCTTTTGTTAAATTTAGGAGAATAAAACTAATAATTTCCTCTCAAATTTGGTACAGCATGGTGTGGTGGAAAAATATTTATAAACCTTTTTTTTGAGTTTAGCTTCTGTTTCCGTTCACTATCTTATAATAATTCAAATAATGTATAAGAAATATAATATATGATTAAATACCCTTTTCGTTCACTTAAATATATTTTTTACTCTCACAAACAAAACTCGTCTCTTTTCTATTTTGACATTATTGACAAGTCTAATAAAAACAAAAACAAATATAACTAATTTAAATAAAACAAAATAAATATTAAATCCAGAACATTCTCCCGTCCTTAAGTATCTTAAGTTCCTTCTGTTTCGTCTGAATTTTCCTTAAGTAGGACCAGTATCTTGGTGGCTGGTCTTTTTAGGATTGATCCTCCTGCTAGTTGCACGTCCACTACTCGGGTTTGTCCGTCCTTTCCTGGGTACGTTCTTATAATTATTCCTCTTGGCCAAGTATTTCTTGTGCCTTGGGGATCCACAAGTATGACCAAATCCCCAACTTTTAATGGCTCAGTCCTCTCAAACCACTTTGTTCTTCTGGTTAGTGTTGGAAGGTACTCACGCACCCAGCGGCTCCAATATTGGTCGGCTAGGCGCTCTGCCTTTCGATATTGATTTCTTCCCCACAAGTCGTCATCACTAAAGTTTCCAGGAGTAGGGACTGCACCCCCTTTAGAGCCGTAAATAAAATCGTTTGGTGTTAGAGCGCTTTCATCTTTAGGATCTATAGATACGTGGACAAGAGGTCTACTGTTAACAATATTTTCTACCTCAGCCATCAAAGTTAGCAAAACCTCATCTCGTGGAGCCTGTTCTTTTAAAATTACTTCCAAAGCTGTTTTTACTGACCGAATAAGACGCTCCCATGCTCCTCCCATGTGCGGTGCTGCTGGAGGGATGAATGTCCAGGTTGTACCTTCGAGAGCTAGTTCGCTTTTTAATTGTGACTGATTTAAATCACTAAGATCGTTCTTCAGTACTTCCGCCGCCCCTCTAAGATTAGTACCGTTGTCAGATAAAATTTCTGTTGGGAACCCTCTCCTAGATGCCATCCTTCGAATTGCCATAAGCGCAGCCTCTGTAGTCAGGCTATGAGCAATTTCCACGTGTATAGCTCTTGAAGCCATGCAGGTGAATAGAACTCCGTATCTCTTTTCTCGTGAGCGCTTTACAGTTACCCACATTGGGCCGANGAGTCATGGTTAACGACCGGACACTTCACTCAAATGTGAAGAAGTTAGGTTCCTAACCCGGGTTTGTTCAATGGGCCCACCTAAGTGGCCTACGTCTTCGGGCGTAAAAGCCCCCCCGGAATAATAATAATAATAAAAAAAAAAAATAGTTTAGTGCCGTTGAGCTTAGAATTATTTAAGGGAGAAGTAACAAAGAAAAATTTATACTATGTTTAGATATTCTTTATTAATAATTTTTTGTGGAAATTAATATTTCAGCTCAAGACAGTGGACTTTTCAAAGAAGAACTTTGTCCTGTCACCATCACCGAGAAAAGGAAAGAAGTAGTAGTTGATTGCGATGAGCATCCTAAACCTAAAACAACCATTGAAACACTAACAAAATTACCTCCAGTTTTCAAGAAGGATGGAGTAGTTACAGCTGGATCAGCATCAGTACGTATTGTTCAAGATTTTTCTAAACATATACTATTAATATTGAGAACAAGTAAGATTTTTACTGTACTCACTTATTTCTGACCCTAAATGTTATTTTTTTTTTAATTATTTTTTTTTTTTAATATTTATTTATTTTAGGGTGTTTGTGATGGCGCTGGTGCAGTAATTTTAGCCAGCGAAGAAGCAGTAAGAAACCATGGTTTGAAACCACTTGCAAGATTAGTTGGTTTCTCTACTGTTGGTGTAGAACCCAGTATTATGGGTATTGGTCCCGCACCTGCAATAAATAACTTGCTTAAATATACCTCAAAGACTTTGAACGATATTGATCTAATTGAGGTAATTATATAAATCCTTAAAATAAATAAATTTATTCCATGTTTAACCCTCTTGCAAGCTTGTACTCTTTTTCGTTAGTATTACTTTGTTTGTTTATATATAAGGTTTGTTCCAACAACACTTCAATCTGTATCAGGTTTGTTCCAAACTAGTTTCAATCTGTACGACGCATGCGCATTAGCGAAAAACGATCTATTGTGGTCCGTTGCGCATGCGTCGGACAGTTCCAAACCAGTTTGAAGTGTGGTTGGACCAAACCTTATGTCTCATCATGTTACTAAAATAATGTATGTTAAAAATAAATACAATATTTATTCAGTTACATATATTAGATTTAGCTTATGTCACAATAAAAAAATTAGTAAGAAATTCAAACTATTAACGGTTCTACTTTTTTAATAAGGGTTTTGTTGGGTTTGTTAATGCAGCAGACTAGAAAGAGTTTGCTTGCATACTTTTCTGCTTCTACTTTTCTTACAATTAGAATGTTT
>KZ651040.1:233341-251298 GCA_001010745.2 Gerris buenoi
ATGTGTGAAGTGGCTGCAACTCTCTACCGCGGGGCGTACAAAGGGCCTAAGTAATGGCCTAATTGTAAGGTTCAAACATGTGGTTCGTCCTACCCGTTCTAGTAGGAAGTACTAGACTACTACTACTACTACTAACACATAACAATTCAGAAATAGTAACATTATAACCAAATCTAATTGAAATTTACTGGTTATATCTTATACCTGAGCACTTTGATTTAGATGGCTTAATATTAATCCCACTGTTGTTTTTTCGGCAGTGAATTGGTGTGGTGTGAAATGGCTGAAGTTCAAATGGGGTTCTTATTGCAAGGTTAAAACCTAGCACTCATTGATACCCCAGTTCACAGATTTGATAAGTGACAGCCAATTTCCCAAAAAAACCCTTAAAAATATTAAGTACTCTAAAAATATATTACTTGTGATACATTTAAAAAATTTTTTTTTTTACATTTTGCAGATCAATGAAGCCTTTGCAGCTCAAACTCTCGCATGCGTTAAAGAATTGAAACTTGATATGGATAAACTAAATGTCAATGGTGGTGCCATCGCTCTTGGACATCCCTTGGCTGCTTCAGGAAGTCGTATCAGTGCTCATCTAGTTCATGAATTGAGGTAACATTTTAACTATTTCTTGATTGCACTTTTCGCATTATTTTGATTATAATATTCAACTTGATAATAAAATTTGTTATAAAACCTAGGACTTAATAAAGAACCAGTGTGGCCGTGTAAATTACTTACCACGTCTGCTCGGCCATCGCACATTGGCACAAGGTCTTGGGTTCGATCCCTTGCTGCAATGCTCGGATTTATTTGGCACACTAATGATCATATCATACTCGCTTCATCAGTACATTGTACAGAGGTGTGATGTGTGGAGTGGTTGAAACTATCTACCTCGGGGCTAGTAAAATAGGCCTAAAATAAGGTCTAATTGCTAGGTTTGAACAAGTGGTTCATCCTACCTGTCTATTACTAGTACTAGGATCTTACTACTACTACTAAGTCCTTAAACACCTTCATTGTTTCTCATTTTTTATTTCAACCACATTAATAGAAACTCATCAGAGCAAATGTTTATTTTACGTTATTCCTGTACACCTCTACTGTTAAAAACTAATTAATAAGACATTATAATCAGATAAATTGTTATAGGTAAAAATTGAAGTTATGTTTTAAGAATTTAAGAGGAAATAAAGGATTATATATATTGAGTACTTTGTAAAACTTTAGATCATACATTTTTTCTCATAAGGTAGGATTTACATTTTTTTTTTTTTATAAAAATGCGTTACAAATATCCGTCTAAATATTTGAAACAAGTTGTGCATATTTGTTCAATTTAAAATAAGAATTCTCTGAGATAGTTTCTGAAGGGGGTGGGGTGAGAGAGGATAACTATTACACAGGATAGGTTCACTAATTAATCATTATTTAACTGACAATATACATAAAGTTATTCTGATTTCAAAATTGCACTTTAAAGTGTGATTCTAATTGATATTGTATTTAATTCAGTTCTTCATTTGATTTTTTTTGCAGACGAAGGAAAGCTAAATTTGGCATTGGTTCAGCATGTATTGGAGGAGGTCAGGGAATTGCCCTTCTTTTTGAGAGTTTTTGATGATTCTTTTTAAAGATTATCATCAATTTAATTTTAAAGACTGTTAAGATTTTTTTTAATTGAAAGCAAATTTGAATCAAAGAATATATATTTTGTTATAATACGCTCCTGTGAAACAGTTTACTTTAGATTGTTATATTTTTGTTTTAACGATTGTTCTATAAAATTACACTTTTATTCCCTATATATTTTGTGTACTTTTTACTTCCATGAAAATGGAAGTATGGTGATACCCTCCAAAACGTGATTCCGAGATCTCTATGAAGGAGGGGTCTTAAGAACCGGGGATAGCATTGAAATCCGTTTCATAGACATGTATGTCTGTGCGTACGTATGTTGTTGGTTGTATGTTCGTACATTCGTTCGGAACTTTAAACCTCTATAACATCGCTTCAAGACATCGTATTGAGATGCGGTTTGCGGCATTTTTTAAAACTTTTGTCGGCAAAACTGATGGAGCAAACCACAACATCGTAGCTCACGACGTTATGGAGCTACAGTCACTTAAGTACGAAATCGGTCTGTCGACAATAACTTCAGTAGGCTTTATTTGATTTCAATATCCTTTGGGGTATATATGTGTCCTCTATAGTAGATTGTACCTATACTTTTTGAGCACAATCAGACAAGCGGTTTGGGAGATATTGGAATTTTAGTGTTTTTTAAAGGGTTTTTTCGGAACCAAATTGCGGGTAAACTGTAAGTCGTATCGAAAAGCGGATAGCACCAGCGGTAACTGATTTTAAAAGATCTACAACATTGGTCCTGTGACTTTTTGTCGTAGGACCATCCCTTCTACCTTAAATAGAGACATGTGTTTTTTCATTGTGTTTATTATCATTATTATTTTTTCTTGCAAAACTATAATCAATGTTAGTTTTTAGTACGATGTAGTTTATACAGAGTTCTCTCTTGCTCACGTATATTGACACGGCAAAATTTCATGGAAGTCATGTGTGGGATTTCCACACCGGTACTTAATAATCTTGATCTATCAGTATAAAATATCACTGGTGAATTACCCCGTGATATTTTTTATATTTATTATTATTAATCCGCCCCTCTTATCTGTAGGGATGATTACTAAAAATGAGGTTAATTTCTTACAGGGTTAAAAGGTTATACTTTTTAGTAGAGAAAAAAAATTAAATTTACTTTATAAAACACCTTTAATCGTCAAATTTCGTCAAGCCTTTAATGGTCAAAGACACCTATAATAGTATAAATTTCAACACATTTTAAATTATGTACATTTTAAAATTGAGTAAATTCTATCAGCATAGGTACTAACATGCAGATGTATGTTGCCGAATCCTATTCCACATGTAACAATAACCAATAAAACCTTCAGCTAAGTAAGAATGTAAGCAGATGTATGTTGCCAAATCCTATGCCACAAGTAACAATATCTAACAAAACCTTCAGCTAAGGATGTATGCAGATGTATGTTGCCAAATCCTATGCCACATGTAACAATATCCAACAAAACCTTCAGCTAAGGATGTAAGCAGATGTATGTTGCCAAATCCTATGCCACAAGTAACAATATCTAACAAAACCTTCAGCTAAGGATGTAAATGTATATGCTGTTTTTTCTCTAGCAGTTAGTTCAGTTTGCTGATTAAAGTTTACATTATAATACTTAACGTTCCTGACAATACGTCTATTTGTGGAATCTAACTAACCTGAAAATTTAGATTAGAAGCCTACACACAGATAATGTTATTAAATTGTTTCAAAAAGGTTATTTGAACCTGAGCAAGGTTGGGATTTAAGAAAATAAAATTGCTCTTAAATTTCGGTTTAAAATTGTTTTCTGAACTGTGATCACTCTTGCACCTACTTTAGCATACTCACCTTATACATCGGCTCTAACCATCTTTTACAGATTTAAATAACATCACCTTGTCAATTTTAACTAGCCATTGATTAATGGCAATTAATAATGTCATTTATGCTAATGGCATTATTGTTCATAGTTTACTTTACCTGTTATATGTAACTACTCTTTTGACTTACATTTAATGACTTACCATTCTTGGCTTTTTGTTGAGACCGTTAATTTCCTGAGTTAGAATGACTGAAAGTTAAGGATTGACTGTATTTCAATATTTTTGAGTAAAATAAAGAACTCCTCATATATAACACATAATAAAACCCATATGGACTTATGGCATTGAATAATGGGGTACCAAGCGTTCTAACTCCTACCGTATCCAATCCCTTCAGTCTAAGATCCTAAGGAAAATAACTAATGCTCCCTTTTTCGTTTCCAACCTCATCCTTCATAACGACCTAAAAGTACCCTTTGTTTCTGACCTAGCCACCTCCAGGTATCAATTCTGTATCCCATCATCCTAATCCTTTTGTCCAAAACCTTTCCTCTAATTCCGTTCCTGGAAATCCTCCCCAACGACTGAAAAAACAGTGGCCACGCGATTGATTTTAATTAAACGAAATTATAGATAGCAAATTGTACGCATGTCATTAATTGTGAGTGCTGTCACTGGACAGTTTCTCACATCATGATAACCATGCCATTATAACGAAGATATCATTATTACTTATAACAATGAACTATTGTAGGTGTAATATGCAAATAAAACGAAAAAAAAAAGGAATAGTATCAACAAAATTGAAGTAATAATAAACAGCTAATGTTATTTTTTATACAAAATGGAAATGTTCGAGATCCAGGCTTCCTCCTCTTAACTTAAGATACCTGTAAGATATAATATTCATCCAAATGTTTCTTATTTCTTCTTTAAACATATGTATTCTTCTTAAACATTAAACATATGCATTGTATATTTTAAGCTGAAAAAGAGTTTTTTTGTTACTTCAGAAAGACCAATAAAAGCCTCTACAGTCTGTGCCAAATGAGAGTTAGTGCGTTGAAAGCACCGGAAAAACTAGCAAATGGGGTGGGGAGCCAATGAGAACTCAAGATTTGCCCTCTAGATAACCATATAAGAAGGTAAATGTAGTGGCATTATTTTTTTCCTCAAAGGTTGGCCAATCTGTGTGTCACTCGATTTCCCGTGCTGTCAACGCACTAACTCTCGTTTAGCACAGACTGTAGATTATTTTGAAATATTGTTTACTAAAGAATCTTTCGTTAAAAAATATCGATGACCATGAAAGTGACAATCTTTCAGAATGTAAATTAACAGAGGTGTTCCCCTCATTTAGCAGGAAGGAAGGTACAAAAATAAAAAAAAATAAATAGTATATTTAATACAAAAAACTTCTATTTCTAAAAACTAATTTATTAATAATACATAATAAAATGGAAATGTGGAATCATATTCAAATCTACAAACAATTCATCGAAGGTGAAGTATTAATGTATTTACATAGGATACATTTATAGAAAATTGAGTTCAAGATATTTTCTGATTCTAAATAATCACAGGGATACTTAAATATATCCCTAAAATTTAATAATTTAATTTGGGAGATCAACAATTAATTTAAATGTGGTTATCTTCTTATTGCCCTACGGCATATAAGGAACCGAAGAAAATAAAAATTATATAGACATGCACTAATAAATAGATATATCACTACAAATAAAAAGTTTTTTACAATTTTGTATTTGACAAATTACACATTCTTCTAGTGAAAATGTTTGTAAAGTTCCTTAAAAATTATGTATTAAGAGTCCAAAGGTATATTCTTGAATTTTAATATTTAATAAAAAAAAAAGGAAGTATTGGTTTGCAATTTATTTATTATTTCTTAAACTTGAGGTTTAAGAAAGAAATTATAATACACCAAGAAGTTTTTCAGAAAAAGCTCCATTTATATTTCTACTTCATGGATATAAGTTGTATGTGTCAGATTATTTACCATAATTAACATTTTCAAAAATGAAAGTTTTATTGGGATATAATAAAATAAAAATCGAACCCAAGTTTTGTACTCCATGTTCTCTAGCTAATAATAAATACAAAATATTGTTACGAAGCCAACATAGTTATCTACAAGTATCATCGTCAAACAAGTCCATGTCCAGACAAGGATCTTTGTCCAACACATCAATCTAATTTGATTTAAGTAAATATTATTCTAATTTAAACATGCCTCTCCCTTATTTTGAAATATTCACACATCATAGCTCCTCAGTATTTATTTATTATTTTATTTAATNGATCGACTCCAATAAATGCCACTCACATACCTCGTCTCACGCTAGTCCCGACATTCCATTTTCTCTCTTTTATTCACCCTTGTTCATTTCTTATCGTCGACCATTGAGCGGAAGTATCGAGTCTTCGTTTGGTTACAAGTTTCCGAGGTAAGAGGAGGGGGAGCATCGACTCCTTATCTCTTATTTTCGAGAGTTGTTCGGAATCGGCCACTTTTTAACGAAAATCGAAGAAAATAAATAGAAGGAGTCTGGCCCGGAATAGGGCGGAAGGAAAAGTTGTTGAAAGGGAAGGGAACGGTGGAAGAGAGGAAGTGTAATGGTGCCTTTGTAGGTGCTAGGAGCCCATTCCCTGATTGACGTCGAAAGGATATAATTTGGAAATGTTTAGGTTGGCAGGTAGAAGCGCTCCCTCGCGAGGCGAGGCCAGGCATTGTCCCCTATTTGATTCCCTTCTCGGAGCCCGAGAAATTAGATTTTCTTTCGCTCTTCTCTCCGAGGGTGGATCGGGCCCTAAAGCCCTCGACCCATTCAGAGACGGCCCACTTGAATGAAGCCTATCCGACGGTAATACTAAAGGCTGAGCACATTCAAAGCTTGTTTTATTCTCCCGAATTTGGAAAAGGCCGGGCATCGTCTGCAGTAGATCGTTATTATTATACCGCAAATAGCTCTGTAGACTTATGTAGCAATTTGAAATGTTTCCTCTTTATCTTACTCAACAATGATTATGCTATCAATTTTACTTTGTTTTATATTTTTATTTTCTTCCATACTTTAGCATTACTTTCTAGAGTATTTTAATGAAGGCCATACTCTGTAGCGATTTTATTTGAACACGGCACGTTCTTGTGCGAATGTTGTTCTTAATCCCATTGAAAATATCCTAACACTATATACTTGAGCATTTATACTATTTTAATTATTCTGTACGTTTTTTTTATTTTTATTTTTATTTTTATTTTTTTTTTCATTTATTTTATTATTATTATTTCATTTTAAATCATTAAGTAAAATAGTATGTACAAATATTTTACAGAAAGATGCTTAAGATGTTCAAGATATCTAATATTTTAAACAATTTTATAACGACAGTTATAGTAGTTAAATATTTTATAAATACACCTAATCTTAAGTAGTATTATAAATTTAGGATTGGAGCCTGTTACTCCTGGCAGTTTGAGCAAATAATACTCCTTGATATATTGTTCCGTTTATGTCCATACTAACAACTAGAGAATTATCGCTGCCTCCTCTCCCATCACCTAAAAACAAATTCAATTATTAGATCGAGTCGGCATTTTTATCAAAATAATATTAAGGACTCACCTTAAATGTCGAACTAAAAAGTCGATTAATGTATTACATATTTATTTCTCAATGATATCTTTAATAATAAAAATAAAAATTACTATAAAAAAATCAGTAATCACTCCTTCAGCTTTCTGACTTAGTATCGGCCTTTCAACTTTTATTATCAACTCTATTAATTATTATTAGTTGCCAAAGTCTTAAGATAACTCCTCACAACCATCATCCTTATCCGACAACTCATTCAAAACCGAAAAATATTGATTGGAAGGCATAATTTATCTGTACCGGGTACCGGACATGGTGGCATGGGCGGCGCATAGTGTACACCAAGACAAATAAACTCGGAAAAACATTACAGAACGAAGCAATAATCAAAGCAGACTGTTTCATCTGTTTTAGGGGTCCTCTAGTGGTAGGGTAAACTGAGGTTTTATTATTCTCGTATCGTAAATCTGTTATTTTCAGAAACGTTTTTACTCGTAGCGCACTCAATGACCCTGCCCATATCTCAAAGGGTTAACTAGGCTTTGGAGAATTTGGATAATAAAGCATAGTCAAAGCAATTCTTATACTATCAATCAGATGAAAAATCTTATTTCTTATTAATATCATTTTGGTGAAATCTTTTCCCATTAACTTAATAATATTTAAAATGAGTTAAAAATATTTACCTCTGCTTGATATCTTGATGTGTGTTCCTGTAGCAGGTATATCGTCGTTGTCAGGATGATGTCTTTTATTATTTGGTGGTTGTGCTAATTCACTGCGTTTCTCCAGATTAAGAGCTTCTTTCTGTGGCTCCGGGGACGGAACATTAACAGAACCGTGATATAAATTCCATAGAGAAAATCGAGACATCTCTAGGGGATTCAAAGCTCCTGAATCGGGAGGTGATACTGGAGGAGAATCTGAAATTAAGCAAAGAAATAGATGATTTTTAATAAACGTAGAAAAATATTTTCAACGTACCATTTTTAACATACTCCAAGTAAGGGGGGGGGGGGTCCCTTACCTTAGATATTTAATTATTACAAGTAATAGTTGATTTTTAAGTATCGAGGGTAAGGGAACATCCACTACTTACATATAATTAAAATCTAAATTAAATAATATTTCATTTCGTGAAATGATTTCTATGTATCATTACTTACTTTGTCTGTGAGATATAGGAGTTGAAAATTCTTTGTTAAGAAGTTTTACATAATCCAACATTCTTGCTTCAAATTCAATTGGTGCCAAATTTGTGGGACCTGTAATAAGAAATAAAAATAAATTAATCAACAGTTTTTTTTTTTAGACAAAATAAAACAGTACATTGTCATCAAACAGAAAAATAATAAATGTGCGACTGAAATTGATATTATGATCGCGGTTGAAATTAATATTATGATCATCTGGGGGTTACTTTCGACACATCTAAATTTCTTTTTCAATGATACAGATGTTCTTATAAACAAGTTAATAGTAAAAAACGGAAGAACGTGCAGAAAATTAAAATTAACAAGGGGCTAACAGTAGGCAAATAATGACGAAATGAAATTTCATTAAAATCGGACGATTAGTTTTTAAGACATTTGTGGTTGCAAAAATGTTGGCCGACGGACAGAAATTGTGGTTCTCTGACACTCCGACGTCTGAAATGGATTGCTGAATCCAGAGGTATAAAAAAAAAATGTCGTTCTTTAGATTAGAATGATGTCAATCCTTCGGCGCGGGGGGCCCCCGGGGATCTAGGGGCTCCTGGAAGGGAAATAGTGGGGCCCCCACTAAAAGATTGCGGGGGGCCCCGAATATCTTACCGCCGCCACTGATTTGTACCTACAGTAAGACTGAATTTAAATCTAATTTAATCAATTTATTTTTAAAACCATATAAAAAGTGATTTACAGGTGATGGTTTAGACATCGTTTTCGATAATTAGCTTTTCTTATTTTTATATATTTATTTTCATCAATATCTCGATAATTAGATTTTTCCCGAGAAAACGACTAATATTATAAGATTTATACTTAAAAATTTAAACAGACTACATTTTTAATCAAAAGTCAAATTTTTTAATTATAAATTATCGAAACCGTTTTTAAGATTTTTTTTTTGTGTGTATGTGTTNCCGGTACTCATATACTCATATAATAATATATCCCTATTATCTAAACTTCCGGAGTGTGTAAACAAAAGAAAAACTACATGGCCGAATATCTTTTATCTGTAAGATTTTGTAACTTATTTACTTTAAATAGATACAATGAGAATTAAGTTATTAAAAAATAAAATAAGGCTGTTGTACTAAGAGTAATGCATGAAACGAAGAATGGACTGAGGAGAAATTTCATAAAGTTCTTAACTGAACGCGTGTGAAGACCTCAACTCCAATTTCTTTTGATCCTGAATAAGCCAGTTTTTTGTTTAAAAAAAAAAAAAAGAGTACGGTCTTAGCTCCGGAATACAAATCGTATGCTATCATTCAACTATACGTTATTCTACCGAGAATGTTGACAAATTTATATTTGTCGGTCACATTTCTTATCATATGTCATACACATCTCAAGCTATTCCTTTTCTAATGCTAATACAAGCCCGGACCTTATAATAGAGACTGATGAAAAGATACCCGATGCATAAACAATAATGAAATCTTATGTCGAATAGCATTTCCATGCTATTCAATAAATGTAAATTACCGGCCATCAGAAAAACTTCTATGAATTCAAAAGCGAGAAATATAGTTCTCTTTTTTGAATACTTTTTTTTCTTCTTTTTTTTCCAAGGCGTGGCAATTAGTTCAAGCACGGAATAACATAGTCAAACCAACTGAGAAATATTTGAAAACTTAAACACGTGTTTTAAGGTAAAAATTAACTTGTATTTTTTCACTTATTCATTTAGGTTTAAATATACTTATAAAAAAAACTTTTATATTTCAATTAAAAAAAAATTATCACCACGTAATACAACAAAATCGAGTGATACAAATGGCCCAAGAGGCTGCTTCTAAAATTCGTAAGAGATTAAGACAATTCTACCCCCCNAGGTCATCATGAAGTGATGTAATAAAAGTCTCCCCACGTAAAAAATATTTAATAAAATTCAGAGCGATTTTTAGTTACGAAGGGCCATCATCAGTGCCGAAAACTAAAAAATGTTAATTATTAAAACATGGGAAGATGGGACTGCAGTGAGTTATACCAACCTAGCAACCGGTATTACTACAAGACAGTCGCAGTCGGTACAGGAGTTAAATCAAGCTTACAAAAGTTTAGGTTTAATCACTATAGAAAAAATATTTATTCAAAGTAGTAGATAATGGTATAAAAAACAAAGCAGTATCCCATAAATATGAAATCGCTTAGAATTCAGTGTCTTCAATTCTGAAAAACCTATTCAATATTTAAACTATAATGAAACAAGTGGATATTTAAAAAAAAATATATATTAAGAGATTATAAGTATATGAAGGTGTAGATGAAGCAGATCTGCAATGGGTTAAAATGGTACCTTTTTCTTTCACGACCACTCACTTTCTCTCAAAAAAAAATTTCTATACAGCGAATTTAGTTTTCAGGAACTATCCATTTCGTTTTATGAAGGCCCGACGGTATTAGTTATAACATATGTGGAATTTAGTTAGTTGAGATATAAAATGAACATATATTTAGAGTTATAAGAAACACTTTCTAAATGTAGTTATGTATCATAAAAAAAAAAAAAAAACCAAAGCATTGATAAATTTTGTAATGTTTGAACCCTTAATCTACTAATAAATCATTATTTTTAACCCAAGAGATTAAATTTGTATGTCTCTTTTTTATTTGTTTTTTTATTTTTTTATTGATTGTATTTGGTTTCGTCAGAGCGTTGTACATCGTCCCTTCCGCTTAGGTTGTTTTGGTAACGAGAAAATGTAAGATGCTTAAAATCTCATAACTCTTTTAATATAATTTTACTGATCAATATTTAAAAGCTTCGAACAAAACACAGTTTGACAATCTAAGCAAAACATAAACTAATTTACATGTAAATAAAAGCTTGGCTTCGAACACGATCACTTACCAATTTACTTAACATAAATATTGATTCTGAGCCACAACAATGCTCAGGCAGAAGGTAATATTAAAGATTTTAAAAAAAATTAAGTTGTATATAGCTGCCTAATCCATTTATATTATAAATACATAAGATAGTTATTAAACTTACAATTCAAGCAGCTTAAATTTAACCATATCTCATCATAAATAGCACTGGCTATTTTCAAGTTAAAAGGAAATGTTCTTAAAAAAACTAATAGTAATAATAAAACCATATAGGTAATAATAATTGAATTAAGCTAAGAGGTTTTAAATGACAACCCTGATGATAGCCCTTAAAAAGGGCGACCAAAATATATAAGATACACATCTGATTTTATAATAATTGATAACCAGCATATTACATTCTATGAGAATTATATTTTTAATTGATCAATAAAGATATGAACAATTAATAAATGCTGATTCATATCAAGGGGATTTAACATATAAATTTAATAATATCTTATTGCGTAGGCTTCCGCGGTTGATGTCATCATTTAGTTCTAGGTCTTCCTGTGGTTACCGCGTCATGTTCGATGTGTTTTCAGACGTTTCACCTTCTATGCTGGAGGCATCTTTAGGTGTGTATGTTGTTCTGAGCGAGTTACAACGTGGACTAGAGAGAATGCTCAGGAGCAGTGGTAATACGTATATGAATTCTATTTCTGGATCAGAGACAGTATCTGTTGCTTCGTCGTCCAAAGCAGGTGTAGGAAATACCTGGTGGGCTGGATTAATTCTCTGGGCTATAGATTGATCCTTGTAGGTACCTGTGTTAAGGGTGGCGATTAGGGGTTTCCCCAATACTGGTGTCCTCGAACTTGATGAGGTGTACTTCCTCAAGATCTGTGCTATCTTGTCGGTGGTACCTTTGACGAAAGGAAGACAGGCCATTTTATCCGGGTGGGGCATCTGTGACGGCTCTTTCCTGGACTTAAAAATTTCCCAGTCAGCGGATACCATTTTTCGTTAAGGCCTGCGGAGGTGTTGTTTTTCCTGTTCCCACGAATTCATGTCACAGATCCTTAAGCCTCTGGACAAAAGTGAGTTTAATACCGCCATTTTCTGAGGTGGGTGGGGATGGGAGTTAGCGTTCAGATATCTGTCCGTATGAGTTGGTCTATGGCGCCATCGATATTTTAGATAATTATAGGATATCGGGGAAGAGGAGAAGTCTGTTTTTCTCGATTCCATGGAGAACTTAATGTAATTATGTTTGGAGTTCATGTGTCTCAGGAAATCGTCAATGGATGCACTTCCATGTCTCCACACCAGGAAGATATCATCAACATATCTCCACCAATATAAGGGCTGTAATGGCGCTGACATTAAACTTCTTTTCTAAAACTTTTCCATTAAGTTGTTAGCTGCAACTGGGTTGCCCATTGAATTCCACCTTGTTGTTTGAAGAATTCTCCTGTCAAATCTACTCTTCTAAATACTCACTCAGTATATTCTTTTTAAGATTTAAGGATAAAATAAATACATAAACAAATTATATACATATTTTAAGTTGGAATAAATATTGGAAATAATTGTTACCTGACACTGGAGGAGGTAGAAGAGGCTGTGATGTCGGCGTCTGGCCGCCTGGAGTTAAGTGATTATTGTTAATATTGTGATGGTGATTACCGTTGACTGCTTGGGTCACTGGCCCTGGCCTATGTACAAGGCTCAGTGGACTCATCTGAATATAACAGAGAAAAAAAATTACACATTAGATATACAAATTAAAAAATATATTTAGGGGAGGTTCCCTTACCTCCTCTAGCTTGTGAAGAAGAGGCAGCTGCCCCCTCCCCCCTCTCTGGGTACGCCCATGCATGCACGTATTTGACAACATGCTATGATTCATGAAATTATTAGTCTACTCCTTACAAGTGATTACTACTGATCGCTGATATTTTGCTTTCACTGGTGTCTCGCAATAAATCTTTTGGGTTTCTTGTTAAATTCGTTGTAAGAAGGATACAAAGTTATATAGTTTACATTCCACAACTGGAAGCTTCTTCAGAGGCGTTCAGCATCATGAAGCAAGATTAACTGAATAATGTGGAGAACTAGATACTTGTACTGCCCTCTAGAACTGAGGTTATATCTAGAAATACAAGTACGCAAGTCTTCTTTACAATAATCAATTTATTATGTTGTTTCTTTGAGTTTTGAGTTAACATCGCGATGCTTAAACCCTTGACGTTCAAATAATCAGACTTTGAATCCTTGAAGTCTTCAAAGCGCGGATTTTATCGGAAAACCAAAAAATTTATAAAAAGAAAAAAAAAAAAAAAGATCTCTGATGATTGAGATCTCATACGGAAAATTGATTTAATATTAAAACTTTAATGTTAAATGATATCATAAGGTAGTGCAGTCAGTCCAATAAGGCTAAAAGTGTTCTTCGTGAAAACTAAGTTGGAATACGAATTTGGCACAATTGTACACTAATTAAATGACCCCAAGACACCTAATCTATTTGTAAAAATGAATAGCAACAGAAACTTAAATGTTTATTTGAATAAACAATAAACATCTAAGTGTGTAGAGAAGCTTTATTTGAATAAAGCTTCTCTGCAAAACTGTGTGTAGTATTCGAGTACACTCTGATTTACCAATATGATTCAGCATGCAATTAAAAAATTTTATAGCTCTATAATAAAAAGTTTTATAAAGCTCTATTATGCATGCATTATTCCGAAAGCAATAAAGAATTGTTCATTTCATAAACATTTTTTGAAAAACACCGCTTTATTATGAATTCATACGAGTTTTTTTTTTTAATTCTTAAGTATTTATAGGTATTCTTTGTAGTTTTTCCCCGTATTTGTATTGGTTATCTACTTTATTCCATAACTGCTTTACTTAGTTATAGAAAAAAAATGTCTGCACCTCTAACAACCATGGAAAATATAACAGCTGACGCGAGCGTAATATTTTTCACTATTATTAGTTAATCGCACCCCTTTTTTCTGATCGAATTAGTATATAAAGGTAAATGAACATTTGCTTTTCTCTATTTCAAGGGGTATCAACTAAGCAGGCAACGTGTGCACTAAAGTTAAATGAACATTTGCTTTTTTCTATTTCAAGGGGGTATCAACTAAGCAGGCAACGTACGCACTAAAGTTAAATGAACATTAGCTTTTCTTTATTTCAAGGGGTATCAACTAAGCAGGAAATGATAATTAGGATGGAACAATTATTGCTGATTCAAGCCGATCTAATGATTTAATTTAACAATTGAATTTATATAGATGATATCACATTAGACTTATACAAACTTTAGTGGAAAGACAATATCTGTTCAAGCGTTGCAAATCACCACTAGCCTAAAGGGACACACTAAAATGATTTGCTTTCGTATATTACTTGAAAATCTTTTAGCTAAGGATCGGATTCCAATAGTTTTCCATACAATCATAAGACAAATATAATATCCCTATGCGACTAAAATTTGTAACTAAAAACGGAATTGAAAAAATCGTGTACCCCGACTTGTTGACCCGGGCTCCTTTGCATCATTTCTGCATATGTGCCGTAGCTTCCTCGTCGTCCTTCACGTCTGTTGCCGTCGATGGCGGCTTGCAATTCCCCTGGTGTGCTCAATCGTCTCTTCTCGCATTCGTATGGGTAAAGGTATTTCATGTATCTAAAACAATATAAAAATAAAGCACAATTTTAGACAAAAATAATTATATTACCTAATTATTACTGTTAAGGTAAAATAGAAGTATTTGCTATTTTTGAGGGTATATATCGCCTCATAAAATAAATAAAGAATGCANAGAGTGAAGGACCGTTTCGGGAGATATGAACCATAGAGTGAAGGACCGTTTCGGGAGATATGAACCATAGAGTGAAGGACCGTTTCGGGAGATATGAACCATAGAGTGAAGGACCGTTTCGGGAGATATGAACCATAGAGTGAAGGACCGTTTCGGGAGATATGAACCATAGAGTGAAGGACCGTTTCGGGAGATATGAACCATAGAGTGAAGGACCGTTTCGGGAGATATGAACCATAGAGTGAAGGACCGTTTCGGGAGATATGAACCATAGAGTGAAGGACCGTTTCGGGAGATATGAACCATAGAGTGAAGGACCGTTTCGGGAGATATGAACCATAGAGTGAAGGACCATTTCGGGAGATTTGAACCATAGAGTGAAGGACGGACAGACACATCACCCTCGGCATACGGGTTTCGAGAAGGATATACAATTTTGAAGGGTCGTTTGAAATAGGTGGATGATATGGGATTGGGGTCAAAAAAGTTTTGCACAACAACTTTAAATATTAGATAGATATAGGTATAAAAATTAGCTCTTTGAAAAGAACTGGGGAGGGGGGCATAGTAAACTTTGTATGAGAATTAAAAACTACTAATACAACAATATTGTCACCACTATTTAATATTAATTCATCTTTAGTGTTAATTGTAATGACTACAAGCTACACATTACATTTATTAACCTCTCTAGTCATAATTATTAAGTGGTACCACAAAATCTCAGTCTAAACTCTAAACAACCCATCATTTGTTCGCGTCTGTTTATAATTTATAAAATTTTGTAAAATTGTTTTTTTAATGGAGAGGGGCGCTTAGCAGTAAATTCGCTGGTTAGCAACCACCTTCAGGGGTTCTGGGAGTTGGTAAGCGAAGCTAGTAGTTTTTTATTTTATAAAAAAAAATTATTTGTTGTTATGCAAAAGGTTATAGATATTAACGATTAGGTTTTAAAAAGGAAAAATTTTGAGGTAAAAGCTCCTAAGATCTTAAGAATTATTCTCTCAAAGTATACGCCAGAGATGGAGCCCACACATATAATTAAGTGGCGAATTATAACAATTTTATGCTAATCTTTTAATAATAATTTAATTTTTCTGCTCATTGTATGTTATAGAGTTTAAGTTAAAGTACCTTCTGTTGAAACAGATCAAAATGGGATTATGTGATGATGTCTTGTGGGCATTAAGAAAAAAAAAAGTATATAAAATCAAGGAACATAAGGTTAGATCATTAATGAAAGGGTGTCTGGGAAGTGACAATGGGATCAAAGTAGGGGCAAGTTATAAATAGTATGTGGTGTCATTTGAAGAGCGAGCTCTCTGACGGATGCTTTCTACCAGTTTCCCATATAAACAAGGCACGACATACTCCCATCCGATCACCACCCCCGCCCCACACACAGCCAAGCCTTTTTATTCGTCTTTTCTATCTAGATCGCTTTGTGTAAAGAAGAATCACAACGAGAGCAACTGCTTGACATTTCTGGAAATTAATAGACCATACATGCAAATGCCTTTAGTAGTGAGCGGGAAAAAGATTCGCACAAGTTAACTTTTAAGTTATTTTCTGGTAGAAATAAACAATTTAATATTGCACTCATTGAAAGAAGAAAAAAAAGTAAAGTGATAACCTCTTATATGAGTTCATTAAGTGAGTAATAGGACGCATAAATGTGGAAACAAATTACACAAACGGCCAATATAAGTGATGTAAGATCAATAAAAAGTATTCTGTTAAGACAAATAAAGGTTTTTTTTTATTTGTACTAACATTTCAGACATGTAAGAAATGATCCCAGGTCACTTTGTACGATGGTCTCGGTCTCGACTATAATTCTTCTAAAGTGCCCCTCTATGAACAAATTATGAATCTATGAACAAATTAGGGCCATCTATATAGTAGGGACGAATGGTAAAAGTTTATACATTTTCAATATGACACTAATGCGTTTGTTTCCGCGGTTATAGGATTGCCGGTAGTGGCCGAATCTCGAATTTTTAAAATATCAAATTTGAATTGTATTATCTTTTCTAATAAGAATTATTACAGTGAAGATTATGGTGTTACCATGAGAGAACATCCCTTATGATTTCATAATTAAAACTACGATAAAGTTTTGTTTTTTTCAGAAAAATAATCCAAGCAGTTTAATGCTGCACAATAGACAATACAACTCAATATTCAATAAGAAATAAAAAATAAAAATTAGCAGAGCTTTGTAGCGAAAGGAATGTTAAAATTCACGAAAAAGCACAACCACCTCGCACGTTAGCTATGATATAACTGAACAGAACTGAGCTAGATACTCGTATTTGATTAATAGATAACAATTCAAAAATTTAGGGAAGGGCAGGAAAGATAAAAGCTATAAAGGGAGGTAAAAGTAGGTAGGAAAAGAGTTAGAAAGTAAATAAAAAGAGGGTTTGGTAGGGAAAAAGAAGTATGGAATGATAAGAAAGAAAGAAAAATAGGTACATACAGTACAGCGAAGTCTATATAATATAGTCTTTTAGAACAGACTTCCTTATCTCGTACAGCATCGGTAATAAAATAACTTTAAGTTGTGATAAACACTTTGATCTCATATCAGTCCAAAATGAAGAAGGGAGGATCAGTGCGATATACTTACGTATATAATTATGGATGTAGTACCACTTAATTTAGAAACAAAACTGAGCTCTAAACCATAACTTCGCATAACAATCCCGCCCTGATTTAAACTCTTTATTTGTTTTATCGGCACTTGGCACTTGTCACTAAAGAGCTCTCCCTAAAAGTTAGAGGTGCTTAGAGATCACCTCTCTAACCACCTCTAGCAGGGCGTATTTAACAAATGGGCCCGGTGGGCCCCGGCCCAGGGGCGCAGAGGTTTTGGGGCGCACGAAATTAGACCCTACAAAATCTATTTTCTCAGGAACTAGATTATTCCCGGGAAAACCGCTTATATCGTCAGATTTGTAATAATTTATTTTCAAAGTTTCTTAGATTTTTTTTTTTTTGGGGGGGGGGGGGGG
>KZ651040.1:279158-293950 GCA_001010745.2 Gerris buenoi
TTTTTTTTTTTTTTTTTTTTTTTTTTTTTTTTTTTTTTTTTTTTTTTTTTTTTTTTTTTTTTTTTTTTTCTTCATTCCACTTTGATACGTATATAATTAAAGACGTAGATAAGAGAATAAGATTAATATAATTATCCAACGAATAAGCATCTCTAAAATAGATAATTAAAGTACCGCACAGCAAAAACTTTTTCTATTATGCAACATTGACAGATGTTAGAATAAATACTGTTAAACTAATTAACGGGTTTTCCCCACAAAGCGTCTTACTTCAGGTTTAATTTTCCTCTGCGTTATCATAAAAATTCTACTGTTACTAGTAGTAGAAAAATAAGATATGTTAGATGCATCGATTGTAAAAAATATTGTACATTGTTAGAATGAAACTTTTGAAGATATAAAAAAACAAAACGGATTCTTAGTACATTTAATGAAATGTATTTTATTATTAAAGTTTTTGCTTAACAATGAGACAAGGTCCATTCCAAACTTTGTCCCTATTTAAGTTTAAAAGTCTCTCAGGTTATAACGCCGCGCCGATTAAATAGCGTGCAAGTGTGAATAGTGAGTTCTCCAAGTTATTATAAAGGAAACACATAGGGGTAAAAAAATCGATCTTAGGAGGATAAAACATTAAAGTTCAAGCCCTTGTTTCTTATGTCTTAGAGTGGGAGGAAATATTACTGAAGGAGGTGGTAAAACGGTTTGTACAGGAAGCGACTGGGTGCTGCGTTTTGTTTTCCTCCGGTCGCCGACCACAGACAAAATGCCCTCGTAATCTCTATAACGCTAGGAGTTATCGAGGGAAGAATCTCCAAACTCCAAGGCGATTAAAACAAGTGCTGAAAAAGGTGGAATCGAGCCAATGGTTTTCACTAGCTCTGTCGGGATTTTCTAAAATTATATTCTATGTCTGTGTACGAGCTGTCGGAGACGTGGTTTTATGTAGCTCCCCCCGACCCTAATCACTCTAATAGTGCCACGCTCTCTCCTCACCCTCTACACAGTTAAAACATAATTATTAATATCTGCATTCTACGTCTTTAGCGTAAAGATTCCGCCGGGCTACTAATACGCTTGAACGGTGCTAAACATTCGGTACCGCATACGACTCCCTCCAGGCTTCGTCAGTTTATATGCGAGGTCCCTTGTAAGGAAGAGAAATCAAATTAGAAATTGGTTTACCTCTAACGTAACTCACAAGTTTAATTTAAGAAACATTTAAACTGGCCCAGCAAGGCGATGTTCTGAGCAAGTAGGAGTAAGTATCGACCTCACACTCACGTGAGGAGTGGAAACAATTTAAACGCGGACTTTTTTCCAAGATTGCAGAGCGAGATTCGATTTAAATTTATCGCAAGGGAACGACGCGTTGCTGGCTCGGACCGAGTGGTGAAGCGTTTATTATAAGGGTAACACGGAGGGCAGGACGGTGGGCCAGGGCTAATTGAGTTTTCAGGAGAGGTAAGCTTCGGTTCCTAGGGGAAGGAAAGAGCCGGTGTGAAGGCTCTAAAGCGGACAGTAAAACCGAGGTGAGACGGAGTGGTAGGTCGATCCGAGCTGCAAGTAATAGCCGAGTCGTTATACGAGTACGAGGGGGTCGGAGGGGCACCTCCCACGGCAAGGCGACTCCCTCCCCGCAGATAACAGCTCTCCCTCCGATATACCGTGTCTATAAGAATTATTAAACCGAGTTAGAATTAATCCGGACTTGAGTGACGGCATAAAAAGCCATTAACGCGAGCGAGGATATCGTGATCAATGGCCGGGGCTCATCGGAATAATTTAATGACCGGGTGATATATTGGCCGTAGCCACCCACGCAAGACCCCCCTCCATTCGACACCTCGGTCCGGAGACCCGTGCCCTCGCAGCTCAAAGGTACAAACACGGCCTCGTCTCCACTTTTCATCACGATATCTATTTATCCTTTCTATCGACGCCTTTATCTGCTAACTCGTTATCCCACCGCCTCTACCCTGTATCTAACGAGAGCAGATTGCCACCTCGCAATTTCGCTTTTTAATTGTAGTCTGAAGACCAAAATCGCATAGGAAAAGTCGTATAAGAATAGCTGACATAAATTATAATCCGAAAATGCCAGTATGGATAAAAAAATAGATTAAGAAAATAAATATCCTGTCATCCAGTAGTGAAATGTTATATATGTGATCTTGACTGATACATGTACTCGTAATTAGGCCTCATTCACACTAGAGATTCCAGAATCCGATTCGCGAATGAAAGATTCTAACTATTCCGGTAGGCGATTCGTATGAAATTCTCAAATCCAGTCGCCAGAGACATCGTTGGCCGCCTCGATTCTTTGTAGAACGGCTGATGTAAAAATGTGCAATACGGGCCAAGGTAAATGATATCTTTAACTTTTTTAGTTAAATACCACACTGAGAAAACATTATGTTGACAATTCTTTTTTAAGTGAAATAAAACATGAAGTGTTATGAAGGTCCAAGATGAGTGAAAGCGAATGTGGGTAGAGTAAAGGGGAAGAAGTCCCTGAGCTACTGAATCTGATTCACGAATCTCATTCGCGAATCATATTCCGGAAAGCCAGTGTGAATGAGCCCTTCTTTGTGTAACCCATGATATCTTTCAGGATTGAGTTTAATGAGGTTGATCAATGTTTCATGTTCATCAATCTTTTCATCATTTTCTAATCGTTAACGGAACTAGCGACATGTTTAACGGACTGTTACTACATCGCCTACGGAAAACTGTATTTACTATTATCGAACACGCCCACGGTAAAGAAACGATTATTTAAAATAACATTAACAGAAAGTTGCTGAGACTGAAGACAAGAAATATTCGAGTAACCAAGTGAAGTAGACAATGGGTTTGAAAGGTCTAACTCAAGAGGTCTAGTCGATTGTTTGATATGTTAATGGAGACATGTCGGTTAGCTTTGAAACTTGGGTACAGTCGACAAAGTTGGAAAGAACAGCTAGGGTATCCTACAGTTGTCATTACTTAGCCGCTCTTAATAGATCTCTAAAGTCTCATTTAAAATTAATAAATTCAACGGAAAGTGGTGTATACCCTGTCCTTTTTTTGTTGGGTTGAGAAAATATTATTTGAGGACTTTGGTGTGAACACAAAGTAATTGCGCCTGTGGTTTACGTTTACCGTTTACTTCAGTAAAACACATTCTACAATATCTTCAAACCACAGAGAAATCTGAGAAAAATGTATACTTAAACGAATTAAAACGTTTGACAGAACCTCTTAAAAATTGGATTCCTTGGTAACATGAATAGAATAAGAGGCTTAAATAATATACTGTTACCACATTTATCGTATATACTTGTGTAAAAATGATAAGCCAAGCCTTCATAGAAAAAATACAGTGTAATAATTATAAATTTCTTCAGACACTATAGGCTTACAGATTTTTGCCCACCTCTAGCGGGGATAGGATTAGAAAGGGTATTAATATGAGATCATCTGTCACTAGCTTAACACTTTTGAGGTATCTTTTGACCTACGACCTCAAGATTCCTTCCACCTTGTTTCTACCTCTCTTTATCGAAGGAAGGTATTGTGTGACTGAATCAATAAGCTAATAAGCATGTAACAGCCTAACATATATAATATATAAGATTCATTTTCAGAACATCTACGTACCTTGGATAAAACAGATGTATAGTGTTGCCTTAAGCAAAATCATTCCTGTATAATTAACGGTATAGGAGCGATAAACTTTGAGGAAGAAAATAATCGGAATTTTATTAAATATTTGGTGAAACCTAATAATAAATTCATTTATGATGTTATCAAAAACAGAATACGATTGTTAGCATTTCCTCCATTCAATTAAGATTAGAGATGTGGGCAGGTTTGAATTGCATCGGAGCCCGAGGTCCGGGCTCGGGCCGCATACAACAGTATAAATCATCACAAACTAATTGGAACTTATTCTATCCGATACTAATTGATTGGATATTGGAAAGGTGTTAAAAACTACAGTCTTGGGGGATTTATACGGACATTAATTGCTTTATGGGTCGCTGACAGCCTTGATACGTCTGAAATGTGATTTCAATAAACAAGAAACTAATTTCATTAGACATGGACCGACCCGGCATCTACTTTCTGTATCCGTTTTAATCAAAATACCATTTTTTTATTTTTAAGCTGTATAGGAGTTTAAAGCTATGCGTTTAGAATAAAAGAGTTCGTATCTGTATCTCATTTGAAAGGACAGACATTTAACTCATTTAATTAGTTTATTGTTCATTCGTAGAGATAAATTCTTATTAAAAATATTAGTTTCGATGTAGCCAACCAGTATTAACGTAATATCTGGAGTCACAAACAGACCTTTATTTACCGTAACCCCAAATAAATCTCATTATAATAATTTTACCAAAACACCAGACTTTTATCTAAATGGATACCTCTACATTTAAACTTAAATCACCCATAAAAACAGCTACTCCGACTAAAAACTAAAGGTAATTTGCAATATTGAAACAGGGTCAATAACTCCACCATACAATATGTAAATAATTTACCACTACGATTTTTTTTAAGGAAAGAAATAATTAAAATTAATTAAATAGCGGAGAGAAGACAAGAACGGTTATAAATTTCGTCAAATAGAGGGGACTAGACAACAACTAAATAAACCTAGAGGAAAACCGTAATTAATTAATATTAGATCCTAATGTAGTGACAAATGGAAAGGACTATTAAAAAGTGGTATGATGAGACCATTTTTTAATCAAGAGGAGACTAGCAATAAATAAATTGATCAAGCGACTTCAATTTATAACATTTCAAGCAATGATTTTCTAATTGTTTTTGTTCTCTCAAGGACGATAGAAATTAAAATAAACGGACAAAATTGGGCTTAAATGAGCTCTTTTTTATATCAATATTATGCGTCCTCTATCTGAAGTTGAGTCCCGATCTTAAATAATCCTACAACGGACTCGATATGAGTCCTAGTCAAAGCGGTCTGCCTTTTTTAAAAGAGGTATAAAAAACGAGTAAACACCAGCAAAAGAGGAAGATAGAGGGAGGGTCGCCAAGCTTAGATAGGAGATGTGGCATCGGGTCTGGGACAGTGTTAGCATTAGCATGGGTGTGGCTTGTAAGACTCGTACCTTGACGTACCCGGCCTAAAACCTCTCAGCCTTTATTTAGCAACTACTAAACTATCCATCAACCAACGAAACTTTACCAAGGTTTTTATAAAAAAAAACCATAATGCAGCATGCAGCTTAAAAAAAAAATCATAGATAAAGTGGACTGAATGGAATTGGGTCACTAAAAAACGAGTCTTACAAATTTGTCATAAGGATCAAGAGTCGTAACACAGAGACCAATAATTTTGTTGAGGTTCAAACCATTCATTTTAGAAAATCGCATAGAATATAGGATGCAAGCAATTTCATACCATTATTAAATCGGTATTCCGTATATAATGGTTTTAATTATAAAATAAAGTGTGGTAAAAGAGTGCTAAAAAGGTTAGGATTGACATAACAGGTACTCATTGGGGGATTTATTCGGTGATAACAAGTGCCGAAGGTAAGTGTTATATAATTAAAGATAAATTCAAGTTGTTTGATGTTTAGAACAGCAAGCTGACAAGAGACAACTCTAAGGAGAGATAATTCATCGGGTTGTTTACAGGATTCGAGTATCTTCTTCTAAGTCTTTATATCGGCTCACGTTCTCTTTGAACGGGGAACCGAAGAGTTTAATATTAGGCAGGTATTTAGACGGGCTAATGAAACGTGACGAAGATTCGAAACGCTTCGAGTCCTTTTTTCGACCCGGGAAAACGATCCGAAAGGACTAACGGGGTACGAGTGTTTGTTTGCGACGTCGACGTAGGTAAACGGAAAAGAGAGGGTCTGGGAGAAAAAGGTACGGGATACAAGAAACGAAAGAGGGCCCGAGACAGTCGAGTGCCGCTTCTTAATTGATAGATAAATAACGAGGCAGGGGTGGAGCGATTATGACGGCGACGTAAGAGCAAATAAAGAGATGAAGGTATCGGCACGGTAAGGAGGGGTTCGAGTACCAGGCACTAGGTAAAGGGAGATGGAAATCCTCGTACAAGTATAAGTGGTACAGGTGGCTCTACACGTCCACATTCACAACAGGTCTTAAGTCACTTCCTTAATAACGTGTACTTGACAAGAAAACGCCATTTCGATACAGCAAATATCAGTTGTAGACGATCCGCAAGTGCAACAGAGTTATTGGTTTGACCAGTCTCCCTGATAACTTTAATACCGATATAAGGTTTACAGTAATATTGATTTATTACTACGATTAAAACCTATTCAAGTTTCAGAATCAGTATAGTCATGAATTTCAACTGATTGCTTGCAGTTCTTAAAATAATTTCAAATATATGACAAAAATGGTAACACGGCTAATGCAACTGCACTATCGTATTATAATGTTAATCAGCATAAATAATGTGCAAGGCTGGAATTATTAAGTGCACAGCAGACTGCAGGATACAACGAAAATATGAAATGAAATTACAATGTATAATAATAGAGTATGAAAATAAAACAAGGAGACGCAATTACTACTTAGATAAGTGGACTTTCACAGTAGCGTAAGTAAATGTAATGTCATTACATTTATATCATAGTGACGAGCAGGTGGGTAACAGTTAACAGGTGGTTATAGCGCTGGACATCACTGTGCCCGCATATTCCTACATGAGCACGTTACTCCCACCCTGCCCACTTCTTGCTCGTTCCTTGTATTCTTCAAAACAATATATTTGTTCTTTCTTCGAAGAGAGAAAAAAAAATATATGTATATATGTGTATATATATATATACGTAAGCACTAAATAAATCAACTGTGCTACTGCTGTAGGACCGTTTAAAGAGGTGAAAATATGCTGTATGAGAAGATGATTGTTAAAACTAATGCATAACATCTGGAGAGAATTCAAGAAATTCCCTGGCTTTTATTCCACCGTAGATTAAGATGATTATCCTCGTGAAGGAATATTTAAGTTATAATAAAGCGAAAAGATGAGGATCAGAATTAGACTTACTTTGTTCTGAAATACAATATGGAAACTGTCCGAGGTTTGTCTACTGCAGGAGTAGAGTCAAGCTGTGTGGACTTAAGTCGGGGCCGTGGACCGTGATCCGTCCTTTACACATCGCCTTCGGAAATTTAAACATGTAATAATGATACAAAATCGAATTACCATAGAGAGCGGAGTTAAAGGGAGGAGGGTGAGCGAGTGTCGGTATTATTAGATTTAGAGAGGAGAGCCGGGGATATACGATGTCCCGATCACTAATATTCGATTATAAATCCAATTACCGTAGAAAACAAAACAGGCCCACGGGGGAATAAATTATCTTCCATTAAGTACAGAAATATTTATAATGGGACGGCTATCGTCATTTAGTGGGTGTAATTCAATTAGGTCCGATTGCCAATTATAGTATAGCTGGGAGCTAAAGGGGCCGGATCACCGATAAATACACTGAAGGCGTCGGGATAGGAATTACCTAGGGGCAAGGGGTTCATCAATTATCGGTTTCGTACCGTCGGCTGCTGCATAACTCGGGGATGGTTACAGTGGTGCCCCGCGCTGGAGGCACTCGGCTCGCCCAGTGACAAAGCCCTGCACCGACACGACTCCTCTCCGTATTATTTTCCCCACCTACGGGCGAACTAAACAAGTTATAAGCATTGAAATATACCGATCCCCCGTTAAAAACCGCTATTATCTACAAATGTTATATATATTAATTTCGCTCGGAGCTCTGCGGCAATAAATTTGAGGCGAGGGCCGGGTACGGGTGAGGTCTCACCTCTCACCTCGCCCTCGCCCGGTCCACTTCTATTCCTTTACGACTCTTCACAGAGCTCCAGGGGATATCGACAATATTCTCTTTTAATAACATTACCAAATAAATGAGGAAATCTAACATCTCGCGTAGAAACGCAGGACAAATCCATGCTCGGGTGTGAGTCTGGACGTATTCAGTTAAACACTCCGTATTAAAACAATACTTGACTTCTTCCTCCTGGGGACAAACATCCGACTAAATGACCTTAGGGTAGGTTCTAAACAGAACTGAGTCAAAGCTATCCGCATGTCCTATTTTTATTTTTTAATTCAATTTTCCAGTAGCCTTGCTTAACCTGGTTTTGGATAAGGTATTTTATAATGATTAAACATAAAGCGAAGAGAAAGTTAACATAGTCTACGTAAATATGAAGCGATTAAAGTGGTGCTTCAGATCGGATTAAATAAATTACGTCATCGATAACAATTTACAAAATATGTCCAAGATATACAAGAACCATTACGGTTAAAACACCATGCAGCTATTTTTTCCAAGAGGAATTTTAACACCATACGAAATACGAAGATTTTTCTAGCTATGAACATTGTACGATGGTAAATAAAAGCGATTGCTATTATTACGAGAATTTAAATACGGATTGTATTTTGTGGTCGCATTTATAAACATCGATGGACAAAACAATAGACGATTACAACTTTAGTCCGACCGAGTTATTCCTTCGAGGAATCATAACATCAAATATATAAAGCAAGTTTTAAATAAAAGAAAATCATAGCTGTAAAAAAATCCAATAACAAAATGCCCTAACTTCATTAAAAGTTATTTTGAAAGCTTTCGCCAAACAATTTAGCTCGTCCGAAGAAAAACGCAGTTTCATAAATAAATGGGATTTATCGAACCCGGTTCTTTTACTATTTATTTTCTTTAATACATTTAGGCACTATGAGTCCAAGTCCGAATCTGACACGAATCGACATTATTTGACATTTCTAAATAGGTATTTATTACACGAGTTAATCGTAAGCTTATCATAAAGAGAACAACTCATTAAACTGATAACTGTCGGTATGCATCGGCACGAATCTATAACATATTACAATCGATTATTGTCATATTACCTCACAAGCTAGCCGATTATGTTCGAAGACACGGGTAGATAAACCAACACCAAACATATCGTTAAAACACAATGAAACCGACATTAATTTACCTATAAACTATAACATTTTTTTTTTTTTTTTTTTTTTTTTTTTTTTTTTTTTTTTTTTTTAAACAAGTACAATACAATTTTTATTAAAACCAACAGTGACAACTCTATGAAGTAATAAAGATCGTTAAAACTATTAAAGCGGACCTAAACGTTTAAAATAGAGAAAACAACGTTTTTACCGATATCTTAAGTTCTAACGTAACTATTTTAATAAAACTTGACATAATATCGTCTCATGTAAAATTGAAACAGGCTTGTAAAATTTCAACCTGATACAATTAGAAGTTATTGTGAAGTGAAGTGATAAATTTTATAATAATTGAAAAGGAGATTGTATGTGGTTATTAATAGTATGAATGCAAAGTGGCTCTCCTCTCAACTACTAGCCTCTCTACTACATTCATACTCTTTAACAATCAACTCATCATGTTTATCTATTTGCTCAATATTCAATACAAATCTATTACTATACCCTCGCTTCAGTGATATTGCCACGTGATCCTAGTAATAATAATAACTGACAAGTCATNAAACAAGTACACTAATTCAAAATGAGGTTGCTTATAACTTCATTAAGTTGTGTTTAAGAACTTAATTTGGAAGTCCGTAATAGAAACTCCAAATTAATTTCGTGTCAATAGGCTAGACGCTAGATTTATTATTAAGTAATATCTTTAAAAACGTCTACATTACACCTAGAATATATGAAAATGCGCCCGATATTCAAATTAAAGTATATTTTAAAATTAAAAATAGCAGGTACCTCAATGTTTATTGACATTCGGTTATTTAGGTTTACTCTAAATTATAGCTAATGATAAAAATCACGTATTTCAAAGACTACACAATATGTTTATTTTTTTTTTTAAATTAAAAAAACATTACGACAGTTCAATAGCGACAAAAGGCAAACAGTAATTCCGCAGACGAGTGCACTTTTACGGTAAATGTAAATATGTCTGTTGACTGAAGAGCAATTTCAAAGCTTATGCCTCAGAACTAAATATCCGCTTCGAAGAATAAAATCGTCTACTTCGACTAATAAAAACCTAAAATACTAAGTAATAATAACAAAATATATTATAAATCTCTTAGACCGTCCCCAACCTTTCAAGTATAACAAATTTGACCGCTTCATGGGGGAGTTCCGAACATAAAAATATAAAGTTTAATGTGTCTACAGTCTTCAGTGTCGTACTAGTGATTCCAGTACTCCAAAAAAGAAAAGAAAGAAAAATCTTTTAAAAGAATATGCATTATTAATCAAATTATATGCTATAAGTGTATTGGCGTGAAAGGGTTTCAACCGGAGATACGTGTCTCGAGCGCTAGTCACCCGTTTCGTTATGCCGATCTCTCACACTCCCCGGGCTCTCACAAAACTGATTATTCCATCCTTTTTTCCGTCGAGGGTATTGTTCAAAATAACCTATACCGTAGGACAGAACGTCGGAGCATTGTCGCTTACCAGAAAATAAATGACCCCTCAGGCAAATAGACAAAAAAGAAAAGAAATAAATAAAAATTGCCAATAGAAAATATTTTCTTTTTGCATTTCCTATTGGTACTACAATGCGGAAGGTTAGTCGAGTATCTATATAAATACATGCAGCACTATAATATCAGATTTTTTTCTTTTGCTTTAAAATAGACGAGAACCTTCGACATTTATGTCGCCGAGAATAAGCCGATCTTAACGATTCAACTTGAGGTTTTGGATAGTAATAACTGTATGGCCTGAAGAATCTCGAGATCAAATGTGTAACGGGAGAAGAAATGTTTTGTCGGCAATCCGCAGCATCCAGAAGTCATGCGTTCTAAATTTACGATCTTTTCAAAGACGGGCATTCAAACGACAATTAGAAATACAATAATTCAAACGACAATAGAAATAAAACATGCCAGTCAGACTTATTTGAGAAATCGGGAGTTATCGGTAGTCGGATACAATGAACGTTTAGTGTGTAATTGTGTTGCCGCATATCTTCGTTACTTGATATATGTCAGTTTAATTACATTAAAATAAAGTGGTGGTGTCATGTGGTAGTTGTGTTTAGACAGGGCGGGAGGAAAACTGGGTGAGTGTACGTGTACTGAACGCCTACTAGTAGAGATAGAGATAGAAGGGTGATAGAGACGTGCCAGTCGAACAATGGCTGCGTTGTATCGAGATTCGCACGGCCAAATATTCACTTTAACAATACGGCAGGGAAGCGTCCTATGTCCACCCCCACCCCCGCGTCCCTCTAAGGAGGGGGTAACGTTCCCGGCTCTAAAATAGCTCGGCCGTGTAATTTACGATTATGTATGCATAAGTTCTATATTCTCGCTCGTTTATCGGTTTTAAACGTCTGGTCGGATGCGGTACGGCGGTGAAGACAGCTATCGACCACAGAGTTAAACACAGTCCCGGATTACGGCCCTCACACCGAATATTCTTCGTTTTAATTACGGGCGTGAGGCGTGCCCGCAGATACGGGTCCCGTAGGCCGTATTTCAAAAGCGGCCAAACCGCGCTCGTCTCCGACCGCTATCGGCGACGTACAATAATAGAAACTTTAAACTGTCACCTAATTTATTGATGTCCTTCGCAAATTCTTGAGAACCAAGAATCTCTTGAAATACTCTAACAATAAACGACACAAGTTTAATTTTTTACTCGACCAATCAGTCGAGGAAAAATATAAACCTTTTTTCAATGTTACAATAATTAATGCCGTAAAATGAAATATTCTAAGCTTTTATATTTTAATACAGAGGATATAGCAGAAGTAAATATATAGCTAAGCCAATAAATCAAAAGCATACAATTAAATCTTCGGACTCGGCATCATAATTCCCAAAACCAAATGTTATAGTTATATGTATAGTTAGTAACCAAATTATTACTTGATGAAAACGGGCATGAGCTCTTGCATTTTTCTGCGCATAGTAATAGTATTAGAATCCTTAGAGGTGGTTTGCTAATCGTGAATAAATAATTAAAACAATCCTTTACACTTGAAGAATTAAAGTAAATCGATCCGAGTGAAGAAGTAAAAGTTTTATTTAAGGCGTGCCATAGACATAGCTGAGTACCTGAGAATTATAATTCCTCAAGTGCAGGGAAGAAATATATGCGTTGGACCGCTTATGGAAAATAGGTCTTTTCTCAAGCCAAGCACCTCCACATCTACGTAACGAGACTACGTCGGGGCAATACTCTTCCTGAGTGCGATTCATATCCTAAACAGGCTTTATAACTCTTTATCGCAATCCTAACGTAATACAACTTAATTTCAAAAACTTTTTTTAATTTTATTCGAAAAGTAATATTGTCGGATGCTATTCTAGAAACGGGACAGGAAGGTACATTAATCTTAGTAGTACACGAGAGAGTGGGTGTAACCACGGTCCAAACCGACTCCCGAGTAACTACTCATCTCTAAATTAATTAAATCTCTTACTAATACGGCGGATTCAATGCCATCTCGCACGAATTACTGAAATATGCTTAGGTCCGTGATAATTTATCCGGTGTCCGCGGGGAGTGAACGCTGCCCCGAGGCCGACATAGCCGAGGAGGCTTTACCACGGCCCCCTGGGTCATAAATCAGGGTTACCGCCGCCACAGAGTTTCTTTTTCTTTTAATTCGTCCAACGTACAAACACGCAGATATAATACCGCACAATCATTTTTATGGGCTGATCCTCGGTCCGTCTTCACCCACTTCGAAACTCCGGATTTAAAACGTACAATTTGTTTTATTTAAGACTGGGTATATTCTATGTGTTTGTCGGCTGCGTATTTTCGGCAAGACGACAGCACATCGTTTTAAATATAGGAGCGTTCACATCTACTCGTAGAATACGGAAACCCGCAGCGTGCAGCCGGAAATACGCACCTCCGCATGCAGGTGCTGAGTTCTATCCTGACACACGTACATTCCTAAGCGAGCGTTCACCCTGTGCGGTAGTCAGTTGGTGCGTATTTGCTGTATTAATTTTTTAAGTGACATTTAAGTTGTTTTTAAATTTGTGAAAATGTTCGATGCGGACAACTCATCGAACTAGAGTACACGGCCAACCATCATGGCTCTGTCCGTGTGAAGATTGTTTAAATTTGGACGATTGGTCTAATGTAGCCCACTGACGGCCCCCATATTAATTTCAACAATGTTAATTTGCTAAATTTATACTTCAACCGTTTAACATAATAAAACAATTTAGAAAAATTTAAAAAAAAATGAGGCAAAAAATAATTAAAAAACCAGTTGTCGTGTTTTCTGATATTATTGTATAACACCAGAAACCGTTCACTCGGGTTACCGTTAACATGATAAGGATGAATCCGGTACCTGTAGGTAGGTCTTCGAAGTAACCTCCAGCTTTCAAAGCGCAAACAAAATTTACATTAAACATACTGCTTGAACTGACAGCCACCAAAAAAACAAATACGTACATAAATGGCGAAAATCTTGCGTTCACGATGTTAGCGCAAGATTTTCATCGGCAACACTCTCTTGCCGGTAATACATATGCGTATTTTCCTCATGCCGAGAATGCGCATGCTGTAGACCCCGGCCTTAGTTTTTCCCTTGTGGTTTTTTTTTGTGTGTTAAGGCCACTCGAGGGTTAGGGGCAGTCGATTAGGGCCGACGGTTCGGTATCCCTCCGACCATGTAAAGACCATAATATCGTCGCTATTTTCTTTACGCCTAAACAAAAAATTAATTAAAGGAAGACAATTTCTCGTCTCGACTAATAAAAACATTAACGGGACTATTTTATACACTGGTATACGAGTTTTATTAGACTGGCGAAGGAATCTTTCTTAACAGATTAACAGCCCGTTCAATACGGGTCTTGTACATTTTATTCATTTAAATCTGCCAGGTAATAATTTAGGACATTGTGGTTTGTCATCGGGTTATTTATTCGAACCGCATCCAGACAGGGCAAAAACCACCAGGTAACCACTTTCTTATAAGTAAGAGGAATCGTAATTTGCAAGTAAATAGCAAAATTATTCGGTAATCATAAGTTTGCTAATATGAAAAATTAAAACTGATCACCACCGACTAATGTCGACGAAGATTACAAACTAACCTCGGTTAGTCATTATACACGAATAGGTTATACAGATATATAGACGGTTTACTAGGGGTGAAGTCGCTGACATGATAGAATTCGTCACTTGGGAAATTGACATAGTAACTTGCAGCAGTTCAACAGAAAACTCATTAAAAACAAACTTTTTTTTTTAATTCTACAGTATCATTAAGGTTTCAACAAAATTTTAACTAAGATTTACTGATAACACTGTTTTTAATTTCGTGCAGTAACGTCAATCTACAAACACTCATTTGATATTCGATATCTATTCGATTTTCATCATATAATAGTCACCAGAGAGTTATCACGAATCAAGCATCACTAAGTAAAAAGATATAAAAACCAGCTGTCATTAATCAATAAAAATTTGACACAGTGCGTTGATTACTCGAATCAAATATGTATAATACATTAATATACATATATTACTAGGCATCGCGTGGCTCTATCATTGAAGCGAGCGTATTGCAATGAACTGAATATTAACCCTTAATAACCTAGCGTTGCCATATGGCAACAGCAAAATCCCCTCTCTTTATTATTGTCTGGAGAGGTCCAAGTTAATATTGAACTTTTAAAATGTTAATATTATGTCAAAAGCAGGACTAAATTAATTTTTCATCATTATATTTATTTGTTTTGAGCAACACGTATGC
>KZ651040.1:295879-331458 GCA_001010745.2 Gerris buenoi
AAGCGTATTTCTCGGTCTAGTTCTATTGTCGTTTCTTGACTTCTAAGACTTGTGGAAAAATTTGAAAAAGCTTAATTCGGGATTAGGTATCGATATTGTCAGGTGAAAGTATTCTTCTGTGTAGCTTAACTGGTTAGAGCACCCGCACACTGGAAATGAGGGGGAGGTCCGTGGTTCGAATCCCGGCGCAGAGGTCTATTTTTCTCTGACTGTCTTCCTTTGTAAATAGTAATTATAATTTGATTTAAATTAAAATTTAAACGTTCCGTAGTATGAGTACTACCAAAAACTTAAAAATTGAAAAATCATTGACTGATTTATTGCCAGATAGATTGTAATCAATAAATTATTAGTAATTATTATTATAAATAAGTAAAATACATATATTTAATTATATTTGTTTGTACTATTTAAAAAATTAGGAAGATTGTTGTAATTTTTGTATCTCTCTCAATTACACTATAGTCACCACTTGATTTCTTAAATAATTATTAGTTTTTAGTTAGTATTAGTTTATAAATAATTATAATTAAAAAAATCCAAACAACACCGTTTTATTACAAATGATTTTTAAATTTGTTTTTGCTATTTGCTAATTATTAATGAAAGGCATAGGTCAGATATGGTGACCGCAGGGCAATCGTCATTCATCAGATGATACTTAGGCTTCGATAGTCATCGATACTCTTGACATAGTGAGAGAGGAGTCTTAACCTTCTTTTATTTGTCCATTAATTACAACGCCTTAGCCCAAACCATGATTAATAATGGTTAATAGTTGGCAACGGGTTATGTATTTGCCAAGTCCGCGTTTGGTAGGTGTGGGGTCGAATGAAGGCTTTCAGGCCCGTTAAAATAATTTCTTTAGAAGTGACTCATTCACAGCCGTTCACCATACTCCGGGATCCATGTCCCATTCCGTTATGATCGCCATCTTGTCGGTCTCAAATTATTATTTCATATTACTTTCTTTACCTCTTGTTATTGCTAGAAAATTTATAAAAATTGAAAAATTTATTTAGATATTGAAGACTGTATAATAACAGAGTACAAGTAAAACTCATAAGGCATTCTTGTGTTATTGTAATTTACAGTTACAAATTTAACCGGTTGTACAGGAAAACTGATGAAACAGGAAGTTACTTTTAAAAGACCTTGTTTCGGTTAGATTCGTTAACTAGAACCCTACAAATGTAAAGTTAGCGCAGTAAGAAACAGATATTGCGTGAAAACTTAAATTTTAAATTAATCAAGAATGGTGGCTGACTTGAGAGCTCTTTTCCCCCCAATAATTCTTATTGGATTCAACAAATCTTATTTTCTTAGTATACTCTTTAGTCACTCGTCAAAGAAAGGCAATCTTCTTATTAAGGGTCTTCTTCTTCAAGACCGAACAAAGGTAGGGAAAGAAGGCAAAAATTTTAACTAGTTTTACTCAAAGGATGTATAAGTAGCCCTTACATTATAAGATGAGACAATACAATGTTAGAAAAGATTCAGAATAAGGGAAATAGGAATAGTAAGAGATAGTGGGGTACACGGGTGGGGGGGGTCCCGGAATAAGGATGCGTATAATGGATTAGTCCGTTTACCGGCAGGTCCCGGTCCCGGATCTTTGGCAATGGAAATTAATGCAAATAATTGAATTATGATGGGTAAAATAAATCGGCCCGATTTCCGGCTGGGTCTGATTTTATCCTATCGAATCAAACAATAGATCGAGCCCGGCTTTTTGCCAATTGAATTAAATGCATTGAATTAATTTAGCATGCTGAAATTAACCGGCCTTATTGCTATCCGAGCCAGAATTTTTGGCGATGGAATAAAAGCCGTTGAATTGAATAAGGATAAATAAAAAGTAAACTAGCCCGATTGCCGGCTAGGCCGGAATCTTTGCCTAATGAATATAATGCATTGAATTAAATTAGGATGCACAGACTAGCCCATCCCGATTACCGACTTGGGCCGGATCTTTGCCTATAGAATTGAATGCATTGAATTAAATTAGGATGTGTACGTCTACACTAAATCGAACCGATTGACTGTTGGGCCCGGATTTAGCCAATGGAAATAAATGCGCATTGAAATGAATTGGGATGCGTACGCCCGATTGCCGCCTTTGTCTGGGCTTTAGTTGATGGAATTAAATACATTGAATTGAATGAGGTTGCGTACACTAGACGGCTTAGATCGAACTCAATCTAGGTAATTTTTTTATAAAAGTGGGTAATTTATTGGGTGCTTTCTCTTAGGATATTAATTTTATCTCTGAATATAGGCCTAGACATTAAAATTGGATTTTTGAAAGGGGGAAAAATTACAATTAGGTATTCGCCATAAGATCTACGTCTTGGTCACTAACCGATGATGATTAGAATGCTATATCTTGCGGCTTTTGTACAGTTTATGATGGAATTTCAATAAAATGTTTGACACATTATTTCCTTACGCCCTGTTTAATTATATAATTATAAAAAATGTATGATGGATAACGTTTTAATAATCTGGCTTAGCATAAAAATTTTAGTGGTATTTATAAAAATACATACACCATAATACATTCTAAAGTGAAGCACGAGTAGTTAGCCGGTGCAATAAAGTATGGGGTATGCTAAACCCACATGTTGTCAATCAAGGTCAAGTCCCCCCCCCCGAAAATATTTTCTGTGTACGCTACTGGCAAGAGAGTTTAGTGGCTGCAACCAGTAGCTAATAAAATATCAAATGATGACCACTACATCGGTAGAATAGAGCTGCCGGTTGTATAGGGCGACGGAAGGTGGGGTCTAACGAGAGGGAAGCTAATTATTCGGTGACTGGCCGGGGAAACTATAAGGATTTAATTAACAAGTTAATGTAGCGTCATTAGCCCGTGGGCAGATGATATTGGGCAGGGGCTTGATAACCGGGCCTGAGCATTGACCCCCACCCCGTCCGTAATAGCTACCAGAAGACGCCTCTTTTCATATTAAATGCGATTTCTCACTGACATGACGATGCAGCCGCCCCTAACGAGGATCCCGCCTTTCGATACCGACGTCCAATAAAAAGAAACGTATTTCGGAGTTGTTTAGCCCGGGGCTCGCCTGTCCGTGCCCCTGTCCGTCATTATTAAAAGAAGCCTTTCTAATAATACAGTAATTAATTTGAAGTTGTCGAACTCGTACACCGAGATTGAGTGTACGTTATTAGTTGCCGCATGTATTGTTATTTTGAAAGGTCGATATAATGCGAGGAAAACTTTATCGTTTATTCCCTTATTAAAGGGACTCGAAAGAACGGCAACGGGTACCGTTTCCTTCTTTATATTTTATAATGTAATATTTGATAGCCAAGGTTAATATAAATATATTATGCCAAAGGGGGTCTTTTAATCAAATTTGGATACCAAATATGTACAAGCATTTATTATATTAATAATAATAACTATAAAATATGTCATAAAAAACTTTTAATGAAATGCCACTTGAGATTTCCGTTGTGGCAGCTTGGACCTGTGACCGTGTTATTACATAAATATAAAAGAAAGGACGAGGAGGGAGGTTAAAACTGCCTGACTAGAGAAGGCTAGATTCTTACTATTCTTAGCTCTAATGGCACCGCTAAAGGAGCTATTTGAATGTCAAAGTAAGCGACCTGTACGATAGGTTTCTTGTAGCCTTTGTTTTGCCCGCGTAGTTAATAACGCTACACCGTTCTGACTTGTTTTAATATCCTACCACACTCGGTATCTAGACCTTATACTAACAAACAACTCTAATAGCGGCAAAACAGTTTACCTTTTATGTCTTCATATAAAGTAAAATAATAACGCTCTTTACAATTTGAATAGACTATTTAGCTATGGCCGCGGCCGCACAGCGGATAGACTGCCAATATGGCGAGCGTTTACTTCCAAGCACTCGACGAATTCAATTCCTTCATACAGCAGAACAGTTAGGTGGAAATAAAAATATTCAAGTTTATTGTTTGTTAGTAAAAAGAGCTGTTTTTTGTTTTAATTAAACTTGAACAAATTAGGTATGTATTATGTTAATCATAAATCTTCAGGATTTCTATTAAACGGTAATGCAACGAATATATTGGACAACATAATAAATGTACATGTTCTGGTTCTGGTCGGAGTGAAATAATATAATTATTCAGCGAGTGAAACAAAACTTTATGTATCTAACAGGTAAACATATGACTTAATAAAGCATCTAGTTGCCACGAGCTGTTAAAATTGATTTAAAATGAACTATCAGGAGTGCCGACTGAATTCTACAACAGTGAAAAAGCCAATGCGATGTTGGCACTTTAGTTGAATCCGTCCCCTCTGCGGACGTCTCTTTCGAGGTGAAGTAAATAAATTCTTGGTTTGGACCTTGAATATCGAAATACGATTCGAATAAACGAGTCGAGACTCAGACATTGGACAACCTACCATAAAATATGTCTCGGACCATAACTAATTAGCTAGGTCTTGACTAACGGTCGTAATGTTACCCGTACTATCGAACGTCAGCACGTCCGCGAGTCACCCGCAGAAGGCACGTTCCACTCGTCGAATAACATCAGTCAAAGGGGAATTGTCCGGACCGATTTTACGAGTAGCGACTGGTCTCACAGGCTACCGAATCCGGTAGGAAGTAACAGCGGATTCCGTCGAGTTCTTCTCGTCGGATCGTTTAAAAACTCCAAGGGACCAACAGTATCATTTTACGATAAGAGGCCTTGAGCGAGCAGACATTACACAGCGAGTTTTATATGCCATTTTTTTAGACTTTAACGGATAAAACTGTAGTCGAAAACGACTGTATGCATTAAGCAGTAGACTGAACCTTGTCGACTTCCCAAGACCATATAACAGACTAACGGACACGAAATAACCCAACACATTTTAAGCGCATTCCATACAATCGAGACTTGAAAAAGACATTAACTAAAATTTAAATGAAGCACCTGAGAAAAAAACAAACGAACAAGTAGAAAAAAATGGCAGGGAAGGTAAAATCAAATAAACATACCTCTTCTTTGCATAAAGCTGAACAAGTCGTCTAAGAATTCTTTTCTCTTGGGGTCTTCGCTGAGTTCGTACAACTGAAAAAAAATAAGATTGATCAGTACATTGTAGTAGAGAATAATTACTTAAAAGTATACACAGATTACTATAAATAATTTGGATAGGAATGATTGCTTATAAGAGACGACGCTTAATAAAGCAAGAACTCTAATTCATACAAAATCGTATTCGTAAACCATACACCCGGTAAAAGTTTTCTTCGATAGTCACTATTCTAAACGTAATTTTCTTTTCCTAACAAGCATCAATTTAGTTTTTGTATGTCCTATTCAGTGATATGCAAATACAATAGTCTAACACCAAACATAGAATGAAGCTAAATGAACCATTTAAGGAGAGAGGAAGCTACGGGCGTGTGATTATGCGTTTGGCCGACCAACGAGATGAGTTAATGGAAAACAAGAGAGAGTAAGTAAATCTAAAAGCTTTATAAATGCAAACACACAGATAAAAAACTCGCAAAACACGTAAAGAACAGCTGCCCTTTTATATAATACAAAATAAAACCGTGTCGGAGGTAATTAAAGAAATTTTAATATCTGATACGGGACAGTTTATACCATTATTACCGCTAGGAATAGAGTTCCGGTCCGAGCGAGGCGTTGCCACCTTAACAACTTGATTCTGCGGCTTGTATTAAAAAATAAACTACTCGACAACTTATCCCGTCCATTCGACAAAATTCCATTTATAGATACGATGAAAGGGTAAATTTAGTTTAGTCTTAATAGTGGCTTTGAAAGACAAAATCCAATACTTCAAATCGATCTTCAGGATTATAAAATATGTATTTGATTTCAATATAATAATTTGATAATAATATTGGAAATATTTAAGAACGACGAATTGAATATCAGTTCTTGGTTTAAATTCAGTGTAATTTCCTCAATGGACTTCATGGCTCTATGAATAATTAGAAATTATAAACAAAGCAGATGTAACTAAAACGACCTTTTAAGATCACTAAAGATTAAAGAGACCTGAGGTTTAATGATTAAATGTGGAATGACTGATTTATCTAAAAAATGTTCTCGTCCAGTCTTTAGATTTCTGATCGATCAGAAACTTCATGGATAAATGCTGGAGGGCTTTGCTCGAGCCATGATTAAGTCGAGGCCCGGTTAATCGAGCTCCATCATTCATCGAGGCCGAGTTCGTGGGCCGCCATTCCACGGCCATTAGTCGACTTGAGGAGGCGACAGGCTGCACCGAATCGATTTCACCCGAATGCTCGGAGCTCTCGTATCCACGGCTATAAACACCCAACCACCCCAAATATAATTACGTTATAAAATGTTAATGGCCCTGTGTTTCACAAAAACCCCTTTACATGGCATTACATCTGGTAACCCCTTTGCGAACGTCTTTACACGAACTAGCCTCAACCCCGATAATTTCTCATTTCCAGGCTATTAATTAATTAGGATTTACGTCTGCAAACATAAAGTCGAATATCAATATTTTATTTGTATCAATAATTTGAACTTTCAAGAGTTGAAAAAAAGTATGCGAAACTGGAATAATTCTATTTATAAAATATCATTATTTTATATATGTAGTAAGAAAAAAAATCCATTTTAAACTATTTAAAAAAAAAAAACTAAATTTAAACGAGCAAGATATAAACAACAACCAATCAATTATCCAGATAAATAGGAAGAATATTTAATGTTAAAATATAACTTAAATTATAATTGAGGTTTCAACATAAATGACAAGGTAGAGGTTTCGAATTGTCAACTGACTAAACTATATGTGATAAGCAAACCTTACACTAATATCCTAATAAATCCTGAATATAACCATGTGCTAAAGGTTTTTATTATTAACGGGAAATTATACTATGTTATGGTAATTTTTAAGTTCCCACTTAAGGCCCATACGCCTGCATGGGACTGTTTGATGTTTGACGAACGTGGCCTAAATTTGCCCGACATCAGGTTTGCACAAACATTTTGCGCAAAATGTTAGATCGTTTGTGGGGGCCTTTAGTCGCGCGAGCTTAGGGATAATTTTATTATTGCAAGGACATTACTTTTGATATTATTTGTCTTAAGCGACAACATGTTGACGATACATGTTTCTCGTCTATTTTCTAAAATCAACAGAATTATATGGACCCTGTTGAAGGATACTTTTCAGTATAAACCGAGCCTTTTTAATTCGACGAGTGAGCATAGTTCGAGCTCTCTTTTAATATGTCTAGCCCGATCAATTTATCATCGGGTCTTCGGACGGATCGACGGTCCGTCCGATTCGAATTTCCGACATAGAAATGGCAATTAATAATGAAACCCGGCATTAATCGAAAAAAGAACCGCCGAAAGGACGAAGGATGCATAAAGGCGGTGAAATAAATTGATTAGGTCAGGTATGGGTACGAGACTGGGGTTGCTCGAGGCCACTCACTCCACTGGATATCGATACCCCAGAAACAGTGATTAGTTCTTCGGCTCCGCCATACCCTCTTCATTACCACCATTAATCAATTTATTAATTACAAGGATTTAAAAAAAAAAATCGTGATACGAATGTAAGCGGTGAAGGCATTAAACGGACGGGAAGGGATCTCATACGAAATATTATCAACCAAGAGAAAACTACATCCGACAAACCTACGGTTTAACTAAACATTCTTCTAATGGATTTGCTTCAAATTAGGATTCTATAACTACCGTGTAATCTAACTTGATTCTCCAACAATCATTCTTAAATCTATTTATAATTACAGGATTAAACAATAGATTTATTTTTGGTTTCTTTTTTTTACAATAATTCACGCCTTCGAATAAGTTTTTGATGATATTTCTTTTTCGTTACTTGTTTTTATATTTATATTAATAAACGCCCATAAATAACATTTAATGTATTCGAGTTTTTTTTAAATTCTAATAATTATTATAGAAACAATATTGCATCGACCTTTCGGTTTTTTTGTCAAGATATTCTTTAAAATATTTTTTTATTCCAAATTAACTAACTTATCCAAATATATAGAACAAAACATTACATTTCTATTATATGTTTGCCATTGGAATGGCTAATTGTCTTTCACCAATATGAACCAATTTTTAGATCACCAATATTTGGATGGGCAAGACCGCAGTATCGAAAGTCAAGAAACAAAAGAGATAATAATAACAAAACGACAAACGATGGATGGTTAGACGATGTTTTCACATACAATAAAATAACCAGTAGCAATGTTGACTTGAAGAATGTCAGCCAAGGTTTTTGTCACGTCGATAGCGTAAAAGGCCTCCAATAACGACAGTGAAGACAAACAGGGATCGAGCTTCTTCGAGAGTATTAGACGTCCCTCCCTCCCCCTCTACTTAATTGTTTCGGCTGTAAACATTAAAAAAGCTGGCGAAGCCCGATCCAGAGCACAAACGTTATCGCCGTTCAGTTATAAATGAAAGGAGAGGACCCGCGAGGGAGTGTTAACCCACGCCCAGAGACAATGATGACCGGGCAGCGTAGGCAGATAGCAGGTCGATTAATAACATCCAGTCAGTCACGCCTTCCAATCCACGGCGATTAATTTCACATCCCATGCGTACCGACAGAGACAATTAATCAATTAAAGGCCCAAGATTATAACCATTGAAAAGTCGTAGATAAACCACCCGTACGGTAGGTACCCGAGTTCTAGGCGAGCTGGGGGAGAGAGGACCCGTCGACGAAACCCTGTCGACGTTATGTTTATCTCGACACCATTACATATGTCCGTCGGAAATCGTCGTCCTTTAAATTCGTGTCGAGTCTCACAATGAACGATTAGAAAACAACGTCGTTGACAATTAATTACTTGCACACCTCACTCGGATGTATACGTCTAAGCATACCGAGTCCTTTGCAGCCTATTCCACAACAAATAATTTGCAAAAACTTAAGATTGTTTGTTATTGCATGAGAAAAATAATTAACAAGTTATCTCCGATTAATTACTCCAGTCCTTTACAGGCGATTCCGAGAAGAACCGAATAAACAATTTCTCATTAGAAACTTATCGTACAAGAGTAAGACCGAGTAAACGTTTTCACTAATGATATAACTTATTAGCAGTAAGACTAATCACTAAAAAATTATCTTCTCCAATCACACTTTTGCAGATTCACATTCCCTTCCGGTTTCTTGACCTGAAGAAATATACCTTTGCTAAAGAAGAAACGGGAAGGCGGTGAATGGTTTGGTAAAAGAAAATATAACTTTTACTTGGCAACATTCCATGCATTTGTTAAAACAAGTTGTTTCTTTATTTGTTGTTAATTAGGAGGAAAAACTAAAATTTGATTTGGTGAAATATTATTGGAGAGAGAAATTTAGTGTTTTCTTTGCCCTCAGAATTCTATAATATGTTGCTAATGCATTATTACTTTACATCAATATCACTTATCTAGAGATAATGCGTAATTTCACTAGGATTCTAACGGTGATATTTTGATTTGCTCTTTTATTTGTTGGAAGCGCAGTTTGACGGCGGACATCGCGTGTCAACTTGACTCGAGCAGACTTTAAAATAAGCAAAATATAGAAAATGCAACTTAAGGGAAATTATTCAAATTGGTGATTATACCACTCACCACCAATAAAATAAGTACACAGCATAAAATGTATTTTTAATTTTTGTTTCGGAGATTATACTTGCAATACATAGCATGTTACGGGTTTGGTTATTTATATTTATAGGTAGAATAATAATTATATATATATATATAGTTATATGCTGTCAACTCGGTTCGTAAAGGCTTTACTCGTACACAATACGTCTTAAAGGGCGTCATAAACCTTCACTATAATCATGTAGGAGGATAGGATTAATTTCTTACAGAAAATAGCTTTAAAAAAATGTATAAAAAACATAACTGGGCTCAACCGTATAAAGTTAAACAAAGGGTTTCGGTTGGCACGGAGTTTTTAGGGTTTCCCTTATTTCTTTTAACACCGGGTTCGAAAACCGTATCTGATACTAAATTGGTCGTAAAATGGGTTCGGGTCTCGTATATTTAACATAACCTCGAAACAGACGGACGCCTTTTCTTCGGGGGATACGACCGATATTAATATTTCCTTATAAAAATAATTGTTTGAAGAAACTGAAACGATAGACTCAGGACCGGGTTAGTGCGGCGACTCGGACCGATCACAGCATCTAAAAAAAATTGTAAACACGGTTAAAAGAGTTTAAGGTCGCGGGTGCAGTCGAAACCATATAGTCCACCCGATTCTACTACTTGCCTTCTAATACACCGAGCGTCCACATAAATCCACGACCGAAAAGAAAAATTATGATATTTCGAAGAAGGGTTAAATTACGTAGGAGCATTTAAAGCCTTTCAGATATTTTATCGCTCGAGGCAAGTTCTTTCCTATAAGCTTCTCAATAAACAATTAATTCCGAGCAACGTTCCCAGAAAATGTAATCACGATGAAATAAAAAAATTATTAATACAATGAAAGTCGATTATCAACATCCATAACTTGTCGACAAATACATCCATAACTTGACAACAAAAGACAAAACCGTGGCCTTTTTTCTGGTACCCACAGCCGCTTTACTTTGGATTAGAGTAGATTTCATTCCTATAGACTTCATTCACATCCGAAACTCAAGTCCTTGGTTCATACGAGGTGGGGTTAGGCATTGCTGATGGCGCTCCTAAGGACTATAATATTAATTAATATCTCAAACAGGAAACGTATACAAATTACATTGAGAAAAGAACACACATCATATTGTCCAAGGATCTAATATACTTACAATAAACTAACTAGGAAGGCAAAGGAGGCGGCGCTCAAACACCAAGCATCCATTAAATAAATGATACCTGATTATTAAAGAAAGTGGGCAATTCACTAAATTAGAAGTTTTCATTGTCTGGACGAGGTACCCACATGAACCTTGGTAACACTTACTATCAATTATAATATAAATGTAGATAGACTATAGTATAAGGTATCGACACATATCGACTTCCTGTCTCCCCACCTTGATACGACCATTACCCACCCGTTTCAACTGCTAAGGACAATAACCTTATGATTCGCTACCGTCACTATCAACCTTACCATTGATTCCCCTATATTAACATTCTTTAGAAAAATATTTTTTTAAATACTGCAGACAGAATGTTTCGGTGTTAAATACGACTAATGTTGACAGCCCACCAATTTGTTAAGTGAAAATAAGAACCGATAGTTTATCCCTCATTAAAAACGATCCAATAATTCCTATGGATACAGTTCAGTTGGTAATCGCGAAACTGTTAGCTTTTTATTAATTGCAGCAAACTAACAGAATTAAACGGGCAAAAAGGACATTTTTTGATGACAATAAACAAGTGCTGAAGAAAATAAAAAAAATGATATGACGTAAAAATTAGCTTCCATCCACAAAAACCTGTTTTGAACCGGAATAGAACATAATAGAAACAAAAAGATTATCGGAGGAGGTATGTTAGGATGTGGTATAGATGCTCTGAAGGTGTTTTTATCCTCAATAGGTCTAGTATTATTGGCAGGAGAAGCTAATAGAAATGTATACAACTCCAAACACAAGAGGTAATCGCCAGCTTTTCCTCGACTCTCCCTTTCTCTACGAAGGTTAAATTTTCCGGGAACCCTACGTCGGTATTGGGAATAGCATCCTACACTGAGAGGGTTACTGAAGAGAACGTTATCAGCCAAATAGCTGCGATCTTTTTCCTATTTGTGCCAGAAAGAGGCTGAGCCGCGTCGAGGTAGAAGGCTTAGAAGAGGAGCAATCCTATCTAATCGGTTAGAAAGCTTATTCCGCCTGGGATGTCATCAAAGCATGTGGTCTACCCTACCGGTTTATGCCCGTTTCTTGTGTCTATGCTTTCAATCGACAAGACGATCAATATCCCAGCTCACAAAACCCAGGCAAGTATATGTCTTCATCCACATATTGTGTCACCATAACTCTGGAGAAAGAAAGATATAGTCGGATTTGATCATTAGTCAAACTTATAATATATATAAACATATTGTGATTCTGCTTGCTCCACAATAGCAAAGCACTATGTTTCAATGATAGAATAATACTTTTTTTTATGTAAAAGTTATGTAAAGTTACTATAAAACAGGCTCTCGTACAATATCTTGCTATTTCGAACGATTCGAATTTTGCCATTACTTAACATATAGAGCGCTGGTACAATTACAAAAAAGATTCTGTTGGAATGTCGATAGAGAAAACAAGTCGAGGTTTTGTGTATATACCGTTTTATTCTTTACACCCGGACGAGCTCACATACTCTCTAAACCACGTTCTTATTTCAGGATTCAGGACCCTGCTTTTTCTCGGATCCGTGGAAACAAAAAGCCGGTCTGAGAACAAATACAAGTGACAAAAAGGAACGAAGGATCGATAAGTAGGGCTACATGGATACCGGGACACAACCCGGGTCTTAATGAGCAACAGACACAAAAAACCATAATCCAAGTGAAGAGTGTTAATTGTCAGGACCGATGTACCGAAACGTGCCAGGCTTCCGTAACAATCTCCACTAGACACTGACGACATTCTAACACAGCCGACTCGACAAAGTATTATTATACAAATCTCCGGTAATAAGTGCTTCAACGGTACCGTCATACCTTCGACAATCGCTTTATGTTAATATAGAACCAGCTCTTCAAATATTCACCAGACTGTCTTTCCGGTTAAATATTATTTTAATTTTTAAGAAACAAAATCTTCTCAACCATACCATTTTTCAAAGGATCAAGAGATCATTTATTTGGTAAAAATTCAGGTAGATAAGCAGATAGAAATAAAAATAAATAGAATAATAAAGTTTCTTACACAAGGTATCTAACTCAAAAAAATGTATTATTAGTTTTAATTTGGCATTTTAAAACTACCACAAAATGAATGATAAATAAGTAGAATGCATAACTTCTTGAACGTTTAACTGATGCATTTGATTAAACAGCAATGAAATTAGTAAAATTAGTTTATAGTCAAACTACTAAATCATGACATCTCAGTATTCCCAACACTAATTTTTAAATCAAAGTTGGCGCAAATAAGCGTAAACACTTGGCACTAACTTTTCAAATAAATAAAGCTCAAAGGGAAAATAACCGCTAGCGGCCAAAACCTATTTTGTCACAAATTAATAACGCAATTAGTAAGGAATAGTAACTAAAAAGGTGTGAAATTTATGCTACGTGTAAATTGTATTTTTTTTTGAGCTTCTAAAAAACACCCCTTTATTTTGTTCAATCTTTATATAAATAAAAAAAAGTATAAAATATTTTCTCATAAAAACCCCCATCGACTCGAGCAGAGGAGATTAGGGATTTTTTTTTTTTTTTTTTTTATTAATCTTTTTTAAAGTGATCCGCCATTCTTTATCGCTTTCCATTTCCAAAACGAGACACGAATTATAAAAATCACTTATTATTTATTCGAAATATTTCTTGAGCATATTTGATTGGGAGACAAGCTATAATTGTCAAGGATCGGAGTAAGCGGTAATTGAAGGAATACTTCGTCTTACCTCGAAGCAAAAAAACGGGTTAGAGCTTTTCACGCTATCGTCTAAATTATCCATAAACAAATTATCCGACCATTCGCCAAAGCCCTTATTTATTTATTCATTTTATACAACGGTTTAAAGGTAAGTTCATGCGATAGTCAAGCATGATAACCGGTAAGTAATGAGATTTCGAGTACTAGCAAATAGGGCTAACTAGGCAAACAACAAGTCACTGGCAGAATGCCTTAACATTACACTACATCCTCCTACAAATAACCAAAAAATTTTTTAAATAACCGTCATCTTCAAGCTAAGATAAGTAAAAAATGGCAATTTGTAATAAAAACGAATCTTACATAAACATATAAATTATATTAACTTTAGCCGACCGACAACATTTTAGAACGCGGTAAATCAGATGAACTAAATGCCCATAATTATATTAATAATACAATAACTATAAATTTATAAGTTAATTAAATAATAACTATACTGGTCTTACAATTAGAAAAAAAATTGGAGGGAGCTAATGACAATTCGAGATTTCGAGTACTAGCAAATAGGGCTAACTAGGCAAACAACAAGTCACTGGCAGAATGCCTTCTACAGGCCTCGTGGCTTTATTATTTCCCTCATATAGGTTGGCCTATCTGACCTGTCAGTGTAAACACTAATATAAGACTAGTGCAGTAATAAACTGCACATGTTAATGATGAAATAAGATAAAACTACTTTTTTAAAGTACGTGTGTTCACCATTGTTTTTCTTCGAAAAGAACGTCTTATAAAATATTCTCGTTTCGTTGTTAACGAAGAATAAACGTTAGGAATCATAAAATTATTCGGTTTCGCCCCTGAGGTAATGGCAATTAATAACAGGCCTGTTGTGATATTATGGATGAAGTCCGTGCCCGGTTTCAAAGAATTGTTAATTCGATTTTAAAAGTCCTTGCCTCTTGAGTTTGCTTATGGCCGATCAGTCTTGAATTGCTTGTTTTCCTATCCCGTAGCTATACTCTATGAATCATTTAGTTTATTTGCTCTCGTTCGTTCGTGGCTTTTTTTTAATTTTTATTTATTTTTTTTTTATTAATCTTTTTTAAAGTGATCCGCCATTCTTTATCGCTTTCCATTTCCAAAACGAGACACGAATTATAAAAATCACTTATTATTTATTCGAAATATTTCTTGAGCATATTTGATTGGGAGACAAGCTATAATTGTCAAGGATCGGAGTAAGCGGTAATTGAAGGAATACTTCGTCTTACCTCGAAGCAAAAAAACGGGTTAGAGCTTTTCACGCTATCGTCTAAATTATCCATAAACAAATTATCCGACCATTCGCCAAAGCCCTTATTTATTTATTCATTTTATACAACGGTTTAAAGGTAAGTTCATGCGATAGTCAAGCATGATAACCGGTAAGTAATTAGTCTTCCAAAAAAATATATTTATAAATAAAAAATTAAATGTAGGGGGTAAAGAAATAAAACAGACATTATAACAGTTAATCTGTCATTATTTTATCAAACAAATGCTACCGATATTTATCTTCCAATATCCGTCGTATTTTTTTAGCCTAACAGTTTATAGAAATTATTTATTAATTCTGCCACTTACAAAAACCCACGTTCGTTAAACACGAAATAGTCTTATTCGATATACATACAAATGTATATAAATTAAAGTTTGACGACAAACAAGTCAACAGAATACATTTTAAATTTAATCTACGATAAATCGTTACTTAACTTTACTACCGACGAATGAATTATAAACTGTATTTTTTCCAAGTGAATTATGACAGGAGCAATGACCGAGGTAAAAAGTTAACGCGATATAAGGACAAATCATATGCAGTTAGCATATCCATCGAAACATCTGTATCTTTTTATTATTCGTGATGCTGATTGGATTCGGACTCCTTTATAGCCCACCATTATCTTTTCCGATTTTGGTTCGACCACAAAGGTAAAAAAAGACATGGGATTCAAAACTTTTTACAGTGACTTAAAGTGGGAAAAAGAAAAACTGAAATAAAAAAAAGCGAGTGGACGAAGAAGAGAAGAGTTAGTAGAAGTTATGTCAGTGACAGGGAACGTAATCCGACTCAAACTCTTGTTCTTTTAAAGCTTGCGAGGATTTTACGGAAACGAGAAGTGAAATTACAAGCTTATACACAGCAAACCTTGACAAGTTAACACCTCGACAAATTCACCTCAATACAACAACATACACGACCCAAAAGCATCATTTCAAATTAAAAACACATAACTTTATTATTCCCTCATTTTAATATTATAAAGAAGAGTTTTTAAAGCGTATTATTGCCAATGTAGGCAAAAGTTAAATTTTGGTAACGGTATTACACAAGATTGTGAAAAGAATTGATATTAATCATAATATAGACATATTAATATTCAAGAAAAGACATAACCGCTAAAAATAAAACTCGATAATTTCAGTGTTATAGACTTACTGTAATTTTTAGACAGAATTTCACAAAAAACAATGTTCTTTTTAAAAATGAGAACTGAGATATCCGGAAAGAAACCTTGCGGAAATTCTCTAGTTGGTCTAATCAATCGCTCGATAATAGAAGGAAAGAAGCTTCTATTTCGATTATATCGTCAGTATATTAGTGGGCAAAGGTGATTCATTTCGGTCCATCTGTGTAGCTCACACGAGCTCCTACTTGATTGAGGCCCAACTTACAAATTGATCGGGTCGAGACCGGCTATCAATTCGACTTGGCAAACCCTTAATCGCTTCTGGAGGAAGGGAAAGGCAACAAACCGTCCCTCCTCATCTAAATCGCCCTATTTCGGTGTTGACCCCTCATTTATATAAAGCTCGTGTTTTTCTACAAGACGAAAACACTCTCTCGTAAGTGGAGCAATGAACATGTTAACACTCGGTAAATCAAACTTCCTTTTATTTTTCCTCTCACCGGTTTTGTAATAATTGAGGTAAGACGTCAAATTAAAAATGAAACAGATTTTAGATTGCAAAAAGAACTACTGTTTACTTGAAGGGTCACGCCTATATTGGACAATTTACTTTTTTAAAAAACGCTACTGTGTGTATTGCCAATTACAACGAGCTGACGTCTCGGTGTAATTTTTGTCAACTTAGATTAACTTGATAGAAGAGTGTACATTTGTCAAATCGATCTCTTGACTTACTTTAATACCGCCTTGAGACGGCTAGTCTATAAGTCAAGAAGCAAATGTGCATTAAATGTTATTTTAAAAAAAGTCGACAAACAAGACTCCCATAGAATGGTATCGGTTTTATATCTAAGACAAAGATGGTCATTGTATTCTTTGTACTATAGATTTTGTACTACACAATAAGAAGAACGATCTTGACAACAGGATACTTAATACGACGCCCTTAATCATGTAAATGATTTATGACTTGATAACGTATAAAAGAAACAAAGTTCTATACGACGAAAGAATACGAACTCGAAATTTAATGATAAACGAATACACTATCCTTGACCAAAGAGTAGTTTAATTTTCTTTCAATTAAACGTAATATTAGAATTAAGTTGCTACGTATTATTCTCGAAACTGACGTTTATATGATAGAAATTTTATTGTTTGATAAATGAGTTAAATATGGAATCAATTTGACGTGACGGTCTCGCACTGCTGGAGAAACCCCTATATCATTTAATAGGAACTATATAGGATTTTTATTTTTCCCACTGAATCGTGCGGTACGAGACCGTTAGAGAAGGTATATACGAGTCTAGATAAGGTTTCGATTATAAGGGCAACTGCAATGCCAATGTGGCGAATAGCTTTTATACGGCCGTAATTAATGACGGTTTTAACGAAGTCGCCTATCTAGGCTTTAGGATGCGGGAACCAACGTTTCTGACTTATATCCACATCGACTCGCTATCGATGTTTTTTTTTTCTTTCTAACTCCCGAACATCGTCACAAGGAAGCTACGAATGATAAAAGGAACTAATATACATTTTAATACTCTCCACACTATTGATTCTATAATAGATAAGAGGTATTTAAGGCATGGGTATCTACAATAAGCTATAACGGATAACTGGAAAGTTCTATACACATTTTCCCTTCGAATTTTAGGACAATATGAGTAATTTAAACACACCCGCTAATATAATATCTGAAATACATTAAAATAACTTACGGGGTCAATATGTGTCGGGATTTACCCGAGGGTTTCTGAGTCGGTGAGGACTTTCACCAGAAGCACACATGACACCAATGAACAATTCAAAATTGATATTGTTCGCAGGGAAATCGTAAGTCTAATGTGCGATGACAAAAGGTGAAAGTACGACTATATCGGCCATTAAAAGACACTGCCGTGTAAAGTAACTTTAGATAACATTATTATTTTATTGATTTGCATAGCGCTTTCTCGTAGTCGCGGAAAACAATGTTATCCCGATGTTAAAACGTCGAGGAGATATACGCATTTAATACTTTTAATAAATGCTTTAACAATATCCTATCTTCGGCCTTTCTAAAAGAAAAGAATTCGTGTCAAGCCAATCTTTCTCTAAATTTACTGAATTAGGATTAGAGAAGACAGAAAAGATCATTACAAGAAATTTGAATAAGCACAACCTTTTTAAAATAATATACCTGCAACAATAATCAATTGTCATGTTTTATTATTATAACGAAAATGTAAATATTTCAGTTAGCAAATTCAAAACATCTTATTAAATTTAAGTTTGATTAGCGGTTACCGATACTTGCGTTCATTTTTAAATTCAATATTGTTTTCAAAAGGCAAGCAAAGGCACCAAGGGGTGCGAACAATTCGAACTTTACGAATAACATCGAAGGCCATTATTCCTCATCGCACATAAAGACAACGGACATATTTTAATGGAGGAACGCGAAACTATCCGTCAATCCCCGCCCCGCTAAAGCCCGCTTCGAAAAACAAAAAAATTGCCGGGGCGATCGATAATTTGCGACGAGGAAAGGGGGTGTGAAAGAGGTATTTATTTAGGGGAGAGACAAGGTTCCGAGCTCGACGATGGGAGCCCGGTTAATAGTTCATTGTTCGGCCCGAGAGAACCGGTTTCGCGTAAACATTAATTGCTTTCGTAGAGACCGTCTACCGTTCTCGGAGCCGAAGGCTTTTCAGAGCCCACTCGTAAACGACGAGAGGTGGCCGTATAAGAGGCTTAAACAATGTTTGCGGACACTACGCGTACATCCAGCCTCTTCCCACAGTCTTATTAGCGACAATCAATTACGAGGAAACAAGAGATCTAGAGGAATACATGCTATCCTACTGGCAAGAAGGAAAGGATACATGGGTACGGGTGGGGGTGGCATCTCTAGTCCATGTATCACGATAGTATCCGAGTTTCCAGGTGGTAAGGTCGCACGCTCTATAACTCGGCTTCCTGACTCAGTGCCCCCTCCCTCGACTTGTTACTGACAGGTAAAAAAAAATCCTATTGTAGTTTCTTAGTGAATGAATCTGCACGCGTTTCGATCTTTCTTCAAACGCCAAACAAAACATTAGGACCTTTTTAAAATCCACATAGGTGCTCTTTTTTCTACTAGTTTTTTCCTCGTTGGCCGACATAAGAGCTAATAGGTAAATTATAGGGTTACAAAGAGCACATTACAACAAAGCAACAGTGGCAGAACAAGCGTCTGAACTTTTTGCACGGATTGTGACATGTCCTAAAAAACACACTCGAATACTTACAGACACGTTCACGCTCGCTTCAAAACGACATTGACTACTTGTCGGGACAATAGATTGTTGAAAAACAAGCCGACTTTACAGGCGTTTCTTATTTAAAGAAAACTGACTTTTATACCTAAAATCATGTGTCTATTTGGAAAACAAAAAAGGGTTTCTAATTCGATTTTAAATAAGTATTAAATCAAAAAGATATTAAGAAGACTTATCTACTGATTTCTAAGATAAGACGTCAACATAAAATTAAAAATAAAAACACTCACAGATTACGGACAGAATGTTTTCTCTAAAAGACAAGATTAGAAGAGAAAGCGGAGGAATGGAAGGAAATGAAGATACGCTAATAATGAGTACATATTTACAACAAAAAAATTAAGAGATAGAAAAACAGAAAAATAAGAGAAAGTATCGAGAAACTTAGAAACGAAATAATATATCTACCAACTACAAATGTTAATTTAACTTATCAATCAATTGTTTTGAAAGCGTTAAAATCCATGACGAAGAGCTATGGTAAATCTCATACTAACAAATCCAAAGTTTTTTACGTCAATGCTATAAAATGAATTAAAAAGAAAACCAAAAAAAAAACTACTTAATGAAATTATATCAAATCATTTAAGAAATAAAAGATTATGTAAACTAATAGCAAAGCACAAGTTAAGATCAATAAAAAGCAAATTTTGTAATAAAAAAAATATATCTACAATAATAATAATTGTTACTATCAAAAACAAAAGCATTATTAAAAACCATTTGTATTTAGTTTTTAACGAATTGATACCTTGACTCATTGGTTTTATTATTTTATTTCAAGGATCATTTGGACCTGAAGGATGATTTGTTTAATTCGCTATTAGATTTTAATCAATTCTAACATGTTCGACTGAGACAAACTTAATTGAAAAATATCGAAGGTTTTTTTATAATCTGTTATTGAAACTTTTCTCGATATAGAATATGGTTTAGTATGTACAGCACATGAAATGAGGAGTTAGTAACTAACAATGAAAATATTTAAAAGAAAGGTTAGTATATGAGAGTAAGTTTGAATTGAATTCTATTTCATTGGTTAGGATCGAATTCTGTGACATTGGTTATGGTAGAATTCTGTAATAGGATATGATGTAATTCTATGCTATTATTGTCGGTTGTGATCTCTATCAATGTTGAAGCTTTAATTTAATACTTCAATTTAAATAATTAATTGCTAATTATTATTATTATTACCAGCTAATGAATTCAGTTAGACATATATCGTGACTGATAGCCTCGGTAGATCGGATAGGAGAGCGTGAACGGGTATAATAATTAAGTTAAGCAGCGTAAAGCGTGGACACAATTTGGATGGGTGACCGAAGATTCTGGCATAATTTAGTAATCGAGATGTAGCTCGTAAAGAGAAATATTTGTTCAAAATAGATCGTTTTTCAAGATGATAGAAGAGGATATGAATGTTAGATTTATAGGATATTTATGTATTTTTCACCATTTCAAAGACCCATTTCAGAGGTGTTTTACAATTTTGAATAGCTCACAACACAAGCCCTTTAAAAAAAAAAGATAAATAGCTAATTACAATATAATTATAGCGCTAATTATGCAATGCATATTGCAATCATGAATGTCTATGCAGTTAGTATACTACAGTTAGTATATGTATACTTATCTCTTCTAGAAGATTTTTAGTAATTATATTTGTTGGAAAAATTTTGACAAAATGCAAATATTGTAACATAAAACCAATAGTTTGCTTTGTACTATAACGTATTCAATATATTTAGATTTATTAAAAATATCATAATTAATGCATATTTGTCTTCAAACACACACTTAAACGTGAATGCTCAAGCGGATTATTAATGAAATTAAGAAAAGAAAAAAAAAAATTTATAATTGATTGATGAAGTCAAATTTAAAATAGAAATGACACGAACCAAAGGGCCAATGTTTCTTTTTTTTATTTTAACTTATTGTTTAATACAACAAATTAAATATATATATAAGTTATTTTTTTCTTCTTCGTTATACCCACATGGGATTGAATAAAATTAATGATAGGAGGTTCTGCCATGTGCTAACGATGTTTCTACACCTAATGGTCTCGGTTTTGGTCTATTTTAAAAGTTTTAACTATATCTTATTTTTTCTAAATAAATGTAACATCCTCTTTTACTTTAGAAAAACGAAATTGAATCACTGATAAAAATGATTTCGAAGGAAAGACATTGAGAATAATAAATTATTAATGATTGTATTTTCTAAAATTATTCCCTATGCTTTAGACTAAAAGGAATGTAGGACTCTCGATTTAATATATTTTTATCTCCAAGATCATAATATAACTTCAGGGAGGTCTAGTAATGTGGTTGGAAATGTTTATCAATTAACATTGTGAAAATCAGTTGTTTCCACTGACTCTTCAAATGTGAAAGTCCGATACTTTCGTCGAACAAAATAATTAATGATCAATGATATTAAATTTAAATCAATAAATTATTTTGTTTGTACCAACTTAAATGCCTTTTCTGTTAGGTAAAGTCTAATGTATATGAACATTAATCAATTGACTTTTCAATAATCCGTTTTTTTATTCAATTCGTATTTTAATAATGTATATTTCGCTGAACAGTCTAAAAAAAAAATTACGTTTCCAGATCGAAAGGGATATTATCGTGTTCTACAAGATAGGAGTGTTGCTAGGTTAAAGAGGAAAAATAAAATGATTCTTCGTCTCTAGTGAAGTCAGCAGTTTAATCGGTCTAATTAGCTTCGACCGATAAGTTTCCTCATTTTACGAAACAAAAGGATAAACGTCGGAGAGAAGAGAGCACTCGGTTCCCTGAAATACTTCGAGTTTAGCTCTCCGACTTAAATAGGCTTAAGAAAAATGAAGTAGGCTTGGACGTGACTCTTCTAATGTGAAAGTCCGATACTTTTGTCGAGCAAAATCTTTTAAGGATTTAACAAAAAGTCACGTTTCGGTCCAGAAGTGTTAGAGGGAAGAGAGACGATTCGGCTTCAGTTACTGACCCAAGTGGAAGAGACAAAATTACGACTGGGTTCCGTGTAAAATGACTAAGTCTGGCAAATTAGCAGGAATAGGGTGAAGTGGAGAGGAGACAACAGTCAATATCGTCTCGGGAACAATTTAGCAAGGACTGTCTCGCAGATAAGAACAGAACTAGCATGCAGCTTTTAAAGAGCAACTGAAATTCCAACATCCTTACACTGATACTAACACCTGGGCATTCCTTTTTCAATATAAGCGTTTTGCTTACTACCATCACTGAGAATATTTAACTGATTTACACAGAGACTACATGAATGCAAATATTTGCAATTTTCCAAAAGTACATCTTTTTACAGAGTGTAACTATTTACAAACAATTACATAAAACGAGTATACAATACAGCACCATTGGACCATGTCGATATGGATAAATTTAATGCAGATAGCCTTATCTCGCAATTTGTAGTCCCCGATAGTAAATAAGTAGTATTTATTTCAGGTCTTAAAATCATCTGATAAGAGCATCGACAAAACGAATAATTAGTTCTATCCATCCTTTCTTCGGCATTAAAAGTGAGAGAAAAACTTCTGTGTTATATGGTATTAAATACAACTTAAATCTCCCAACTGAATCAGTTAATCTATCATGTAAATTCAAGTTAATGATTGGTTTACGTGTTCTCCGAAAACGAGTTCAACTTCAAACTTAAGGTTAAATTAAGTAGATTCCACATTTTTTCAAAGTAAATTCATTTAGTATTTTGGATATCGTTTGAAGTATAGTTATTCGTGATTTACCATAAGGGTTTTAACTTGTATATCGAGTAAGCAAGTCAAACAATAATAAAGTGAGCGGTTTTTTACCATATTGGAAACGACGCGACGTGAGCAAAGTTAAATATACTCTATACACTAAGTAGTGTCCGAGATAGTGTGGGATAGCGCGATGTATTTAGTGACCGGAGGTGGCATTGAATCGAACCGTTCGTATCTTTTACACCTCTTTATTAATTTAATTATCACTTATTCGTTAAGCGAATACATGGTAAACACCAACACCGCTTATTTATAAAGAAGTGATGACACTCCGTCAAAAGTTAAGACGGATTTCACACAGCTAATTTTTGATTGTAAAACAAGACATCGGCATTGGATAAACAAGACATAACAAGTTCCGTTGAGGAGAGTGGTACGGAAGTCTCGAGAGGAACTGAAATTAAATAAATTACTATGTGAGTTTGCAGATGTAAACATATCGGACATGAAGTCGGTATAATTGAGAAATTAACCTGTTTATTTGCTCGGGTTATTCTCAGGTAAAGGAAACGAGCGGATCCGTATAATTTATCCGATGTAGAAGACGATACCGGGGGAAGGGGTATAAACAGCCACCCCCCTTCCACCCGGTACACATTTACATTTTAAAATTATTCAAAATGGCCGCTATGTTTTAAGAACAGTCCGCTATTTTTTCATTTATAAAACAAAAATGGACGGGGTCGGGACGTGTTAAAATCATTGGCCCCGAGCTACTAATTGCCGGTATAAACACGAGCCGAGTCGGGACTCTCTCGTTACTCCCTGGGCCCCCACCTAATAACCCGGTAATTTTCTATCGTAAAAATATATCAGTTTATTTTTCTGGGAAATTCTCGGCCGGGGGGTTAACAAGGCACCCGATATCGAAAGAAGGCATCGTCGGATCCGCTCCGTTTTCGATAATTTATTTAAGCTTCACGAGATGGAGGCAGTCGAGGCGAAAATCGACGGCGCCGGTTAAATCGGTCGTACCCCAAGGATAAGCTGTAATTTTCAGTTCTCCGGTGAGTCGAGCAACCGGTGCTTAGGGCCTACCGGTGGGATATAAACCCGCCGATTTCCTTCTCGGCATCCGATAATCGCTCCCCGGCTCCGTACAATGATGGCGAACATGATAAGAAAAGCTATAAGATGGCTTCTACAGAAAAACAATTCAACAATAATATCCATACAAGCCAGAAGATCCCAGAGTCCTCGCATGCCGTCATTATTTCAAATGATAACGCATACACTACGCGACCTAAAGAAAAGTAGAACCAAATAATTTTGTAAGTGATTACATTCCAATTCTCTTTAGAAAGTTTATAGCTTTAAGGTCATTTTGAAACGTAACTTAGTACATTATAAATGTAGCCGCAGTATTTGTTCTGATTACGCATATTGTAACTACGAGTGTTATATCAATTTAATCAATGAGAGCGAACTTTGCCTTTTTCCAATGAAGTTTTTTAAATGTTTCTTTCAGGTCCTGATGACCTTAAAGAAACAGGAACATTAGGTTATTCAGATGAGGGGACCACCGGTCACTTGCCACGTCTACTATCAAGTAGCTCATCAGTGTAATGTAAACATGACTCACTTGTTTAGGTTTTGAATATGACATGTTCAAGCGTGTGGCAAATGCACTACCCATTCGGTACTCGGATTCAAAGACCCCATACAAAGTTACTATACAAATAAAAAAAATAATAATACAAGGGATAAATTAAGGGCAATATTAGCTATAAAAATAGCGGGACCATAGAAAACAGGAAATATCTAATGTGGAACAACCTAAATAACACATGTAATTGTTTTTAATCTAGTTAAATTTCGAAAGACTCGGTTGAGGAGGTAGAGTTTATAATAAAAGTTAATAAAGGTTGTTTCATTTTTAGATTTGTCTACAGGGTACACCTGAAGAAAAAGAGATGAGGCCGCCTTAGTTTTAAAATATATATAATGTGAATACGATAAAATGTTTTTGATCGTGATGGTCCGATCCATTAAGGGGTTGGGATCCGCGGTGCCCTCGCATGCTGACGCCTGTCATGTCACTCAGACAGACTCTTATTTTAGCTGCTTCACCTGTTTTGAATTTCAAGCCTTGATGAATGATTTTTTTTTCTTTCCTCTTAGACGCGTCTTTATATACGATATTCCGGGGAATATTTTGGCCGCTCTACTAATGAACATATCAAATGCAAATGAATAAATATGTTTTCTTTGGGGCATTTTATTTTTCTACCCCTCCCTCCTTTTTCGTTTCGGATAGAGAAGAATAAGTGATTTCGTAGTGAGTCATCCGGTCCGAATACGAGATAGCAGATAAAATTTAATTTCACGTCCGAATGTCCGAGTTTATAACTGTACGGTATGTTAGATAGGATAGTAACGGTGAAAAAGAATAAGATAAATCACGAAGTTATAATAAATAATGGGATAAACAGTTCGGATCGGCGCCTGACGCCGACCAAGCAATGCCATGTTAATGCTTACAACGTATTATTATTAACAATGACATAGTATACAACTGAAGGGTGATAAGCCACACCGGCTATAGTGACCAAATACCGACAGAAAGAAAGCATGATTGATCTATTCATCTGAACTACCTTGCACTGGCATTTAGCAGCCAAATACCGTAAACGGTTAATTCTCGCCGAATTGAATCCCAGATAAATAAACTTCTTTAATAACAAAGTGCAATATAAAATGGTAATACAATATAAAACAATACAAAGTGCAATAGAAGCCTGTTAATACCACTAGAACTAGTCATATATATTCAAACATCAAACTGCAAAATTTAAGCGAATTTCGAGTGATCTGATAATTCACATTTATCGAACCTGATTGATGATTACCAACATGAGTAAGACAGTGATTTAGACCTAGAGTTCGAAAAATTTACTCTTACGTATTAACCGATTGAAGGTTGTTCAGAACCTAAAGAGTAAAATTGACCAAAATTAGACGATGACCCGCCCCCTTATTAAAAACTTAATCGATTCGATTTGACAACTAAGGAAAGAAAAAAGAGATCGGTACGATTTCACAAATATCTCGGTCAAAATATTCAACTTAGTCATTTACCGATAGATTGGAAACGACGAAGATGACTTTCCCTTATGAGAAATGCCGTTGTACAATACGTGACATAGAACAAATTTAAACAAATTAAGTGGAAGAATAGGTCAGAGGAATGAAAAAAAACTTCTATCCTGGTAATAATTTATGTGTAGATCATACAATATGTGTTATTAGCAGACATACAGAGTATGTCATAAAGTTATTGAAATAATAAAAGCCAAAATAAAAAAAAATACATTCTTCAAATGAATACTTGGCACTGTCCCACTTATAATAAACTAAACACATTTACACACACATTTTAGAGGCTAGATATTAGTAAAAATGTATACTTAGATCGGTTCAGAATACAATTTAAGAGCAGAATTGAAAAAAAAAACAAAACAAAAAAAAAAAAACATTAAAAAATAAATGAAATAAGTTATAACATTCAAAAATGTTGGATGATTTCTTTTCCTCTTGTATTTTATAAGACATGCAAACATTTTATATTTAAGGTGAATTTCCCAAATCATGAATAGTTAATATTTAATGCACACCACGTTTAAACTTGGTTGACATTGGAACTTATTTTCAATAACAAACTAATGAGACAGGTTATTTGAATGATAATGGTTAACAAATCAGTTAGTCATTGATTAAGCTAACAAATCAGCTGCCATTGATTAAGTTCAATGATACTGATAATTGAACTTAATCAATGACAGTGACTGATTAAAAACTAGAATCAAAATGGTTTCCTCTGTAAATAGTAAGGTTTATGGTCAATATACATCTGATAAAGCAACACAATAACCCCATATCATCAATTATATATATTTACTAACTCCGTGTCATTCGTTAGATTCTGTAGTTGTATTAGGGTTTTAGCAGGTCTTGGCACTCCACTGGCTGTTCCTCCTTAGAGTTGTTTACTTTTAGAAACATTATCAGTAGTTTGACAATAAAGTGTATTGATGAATATGTTCCACAAAAACCTAGTAGGAACAACAATGTTTCAAAAAGACACGAATAACATTCCCTAGAACTGAATTGCTGGTATTAATAGTTCATTTTATTACCCTGTACATCTCAAGGAAGTTAGACAAGTTTAAAAATAACTCCAGATAATAGGGTTGTAATATTTTTCCCCGTTCAAATATAACGTCTGAGGTTAGTGAGGCTATTGCTTATTATCTAAAAGGGAAATTTTAAAAGAACGATTTTATTTAGGAACGGAGTTTAGACCAGACAATTGTAGCAAATTACAAAAGCAAATATCAATAAATACCACTAAAATGCTTATGCTAAGCCGGGTTATCTAAGCGTTAAGTTTACAGGACCTAACGATATAATATGACGAACATTTTTGGAAACTCCATCTTAAACTGAAACTCCATCTGAACGCAAGATATGCGTTCTAATCATCATCGGTCAATAATCAAATCACCGATCTTACGGCGAATAATTTTAATTTCCTTTCTCTTTGAAAACTTTAATTTTAATTTCTGCCCCCATATTCAGAACCAAAATTGATATCCTATGAGATAACACCCAACAAATTGCCGCACTTATAAAAATGACCTAAACTGAGGTCAATCTAAGCCGTCTAGTCTAGTGTACGTACCCTTATTCAATTCAATGTATTTAATTCCATCAGCGAATGCCAAGGCAAAGCCGGCAATCAGGTCTAATAGGGTGCGCATGGCCAAATTCATTTTACTGCATTTATTTCCATTGGCATAATTCAGGCCCAACAGGCAATCGAGCAGATATAGTCTACGCATCCTAATTCAATTAAATGCATTTAATCCCATCTAAAAAACCGGCAGTTGGTCCGATTTAATTCAATGCACTTAATTCCCAGCCGGAAATGGGCTGGTCTAGTTTATGCATACTGATTTAATTCAGTGCATTAAAGACGATCGGCAAAATTTCCGACCAAGCGGGCACTGCAATTTGCCCAATTAAGTGTGTGCATCCTAATTCAATTCAAATTCCATCGTCAATAATCCGGGCCAAGTCGGCAATTAAGCCGATTTATTTTACATATCTAAATGCAATCCAAATATTCCATCATCAATGATTTGGGCTTAGCCAGCATTCGGGCTGGTCTAGTTTACTTATCCTAATTCAATAGCCATTGATATAATTCCATCTTCAAAAATTCAGGCTCGGATGGCGATAAGTCCGGTTTAATTCAATGCATTTAATGACATTGGCAAAAAGCCAGAACCAGCGGGCTATCGGGCTGATCTATTGTTTAATGTTTATATAAAAAAAATTATATATATCTATTATCGCAATATTCTAAGGATTCAGTCCTTTGGACGTTAAAGAGAGGAAGGTTTTGAAAACGATGGATAGAAAACTCTTTAGAGTCAGGAACCGAAGGGGTGAATGAAAAGATAAAACAAATTGAGGCTTGTGACAAGAGCTATATTATACTGCCCCTGAACTGCAGCGCTCCGAAAGTAACAACTATTATTGCGATTAATAAGATGATTATTTCGAATTTTCGTAAAAAATCGAGTGCATTATCTTTATATTAAAACTCTTTAGTTAAACTATTTAGTTATTTGTCAAATCCCACAGGAAAATTTTATAATTATACGCGCTTCGATCAATCTACTCATTTTTAACTAAGTTAGATGTTTCTACCAAGAATTCGAAAATATGGAACAAACTAAATAAATAACAAAGGGATAATTATATTTTTTAATAGAATTTAGAGTTATTAACTCTGAACTTATTAACTGGATAATGATTAATAAGTTCAAGGACAATAATTCTAAATTTTTAAAATTAATAGATAAAACGATAAGTTGTAAGGAATTTACAAACTACAAGGAGAATAAATTAATTAAAAAATGATTTCATTATATGTATTTTGTAATTTGTGGGGTACAAGGAAATAAAAACCGCAATAATAAGCGTATAGTTAGACGAAATAAGAGATCCATATATTATTATATTTCAGATTTGCAAAATGGAGGAGTCATTATTTTAATAACTAAGAAAAAAAAAATACAAATAAAACAATAAAATATTATTACAAATAAATGGACTTGTCCTAATAACGAGAACAAGGTGACGATAAAATATCAAGACAATCGACTGTGTGAAGAAAACCGGTCATAAAATGAAGGCGCGTTTTCATTTATACAGCAATTATTGTAACATTATTGTAGGCTGTAGCGATTCATGCATACAAGGTAATTGTTTAACCGCAAAATCACGATTGTCTGTATAAAAAATTAATATTACAAGTGAAACCGATGTTAAAAATATGGCAAAGTAGTTTTTTTTCTATCTGGGACCTCCATCATAGAGTTAACTCACTACTACCATTGTTATTTGAGGTTTTCAGCTTTAAGTACGAAAATAATATTGTGAAATTATTATTGATCGTAAATATAATTGTTTGAAACTTTTTTATTGAATGTGCTAAAAAAGTAGGATTGTAAAAGAATATAAATAATAATTTATTTTAAAACTAAATTTAATCATTCTTTACATGCATCGTTGTTTGAATGAGAATTTTACATAATAATAATAATTCCTTTATTTCTTATAAATAACAATCCTCATGCTCTTCACCCTATGATCCATTTGGATCGTCAAGGGGGAGAATTTTACATAATCAAATCACAGAATATAAAAAAGACTTCTAATCGAAATTCATAACTTCGTATTCATGGAGGATTTATGTTTATTTGACAAAGGATGTTTTTAGAAATTAGATTCCAAGAGGCAAAAAATATCCTCATTTTTATTTACTAATGATGGTTATTTATTATTATTGGGAATACGGTTCTGCGATTTAAGGCTGTCATTAACCTCAGGTTATCAAATCAAGTGTAATCCTTAGGTTTTATCCAGTAAATAAGGTCTACAAAATCCCTCTTAAATCAAATCAAACAACTTGGTCTAAATCTAAAGATACTAACAATAGTGTAAGGGCAAAACACCTGGGACCTTAACCCATAGACAAATGGTCACTATCGGAAAATTATATCAAACGAGGAGGCCTCCATATTAGATGAAATGATGAGTAATACATAATTATATGAGTAGAGATAGTAACATAAGCAGCATAACAATATTGTGGTGTAACCTTTCTAGTCTTATATATCAAGTAGTGCCATAAAATCTCAGTAAAAACAACCCATAATTTGTTTATCAGCATGCCATTAAATAAATTAATTTATTCAACTAGAAATCTGCTTTTCTTTTTTCATACTTGGTCAAAGAATTGCTGGGACATTTGTTAAGGTTTACGTATAAAGATAGAAACACCTATTCTTGAGAGAAGAGGTCTAAATTAAAATGGGAAGAGGTTCCCATTTTAGAATTGCACAATATAGCATTATTTAAAAATCTGTCCGAGACAACTCAAACAAACTTTCTCATTCAAGAGTTCATAAGTACTTCGCCCAGTGTTTTCCATATATTAGTCTCCGAGTTTTTGTAGGAACAGTTAACTTCTTTAGTTGAGACAGAATCAAAGGAATCAAATAACGAATTGTCATAATCAGGAACAGTTAATGGTTAATGAGAATTTTATCAAAATGCATCATACAAATAAATTCTCCTCGACGGGAAATCTAACTCGACTCCGTTCGCGTTTAAAGCTATTTTCTTCTAAAATGGCGTATATCGTTAGATTCGTGTTTAAATGGACTACATGTTAGAATTTTTTTAAATTAAAATCGTCGGAACCATTTAAGAGGAATAATTGGTCCAGTAGTTTAGGCAGAACGCTTCTGAACAGACATTTTCTAAAAACCACTTTGTTGGAGTCAGGGGACCTCAAAACTTGTATATCCATCAAAATCGATTTTTCGCGCCACCACAATACTTTCTCTTTACGAGATAGTTAAAAGAAGAATCGTCTTTTTTATAGAATTCTTAAAGAGAATAAAAAAAGGCTAGTGGAATATGCTTTACCTCAATATCTCTATGACATCACTATGAAAACAAGTGATGTCACTGTCAATTGACAGTCTCAAAGCACTTGCAAACAAAATATTTATATAAATAAACATTAAAGGTAAAATGGAAAGAATACGGTCGTATTCAATTAAATATTTTCCTGGAATTGAAAGAAAAAAACCTGTGAGATAGATGTTTTAAGGAAAGAAACACATGTTCCATTCTAAATGAAAGAACAACTTAAGGTTTGGATTCGGTGAGAAGAGGAATTGAATTCTAATTGTTAACAAGACATGGTTGACTTGATTGATTGTCGTTCCAACGCCCGTATTATGAAGAGGAATAGAATATATTGTCACTTGGAACATTTAATATCTTACTACGAGAAACTATGAAGCAAATGGAATTCGATTCTTCATTAAAATCATTTAAATATTTACATTGCAAGTACTGTACTTGATTTTTGTTTAATAATACATTAATTAATCCTCAAATAAATTTTTAAGTCGACTTTAAAATCTTTAACGGATCCCAGGTTCAATTAAAAATAAGATCCAATCCTCCAAGTATGATATGTGACAAACCTTTGGCATTTAGTGAATGTTCACAATAATTTATCAAAAACGAGTCTCACTCCTACAGGACATATCTACTTACTTCAGACAATAGAATAAATATAATTACTTAAAAAATAAGGTAGAACTACAGTTTACGGTGCCTCTGCCCGAAATCTATTGTTAGACTAAGGGATATTATTCCTTCTATATTATGTTTTAAAGATAATATTTCTTTTAGACTAAGGGATATTATCTCTTCTATTTACTGGAGAGATAATATTCCTTAGTCTAAATAACTTTTGGACTAAGTAATATCAATAATGAGGTGAAGCTAACAGGAGGGGCACCGTACACTGTAGTTCAGCCAAAAAGAATACTACTTAAAGTCAAATCGTGTAGAAAACAAAAATAATTCTGTTAAAATTTGGTATTTTTGACAGTAAGAATCGATGTGTAGCAGGAATGAAACTCCTTTTTCATTATTTCATCGACATTTTGAAATCTTATTTTTTATCTTATAGTCCTTTATTTCAGTAATAGTGACTGTACTGAAAAGGAAAAAAGATAACATATTTCTGTGTGGGTGCAGAGTTAGAATAAGAAAGGTGATGAGATGGTATTGCACAGCCTTTCTTAGACAACCGCAGAATAATACGTTTACATCGTCCTTCCACAATTAATACAAGAAAACAAACATAGAGAAGGATTTTGTGAGTTGAGAGAAAATGGCCATAACCTACGTGGCTAAAGAGAGCGAGATCGTTGCCGTTGAGAGGGGTGGTTGTCTTGGTTACCTGTTTGAACTGTTCCTCGAAGCTCCAAGCATGATGTGACGAAGTAGATGACTCGGAAGAGTGAGAAGAGGCTGAGGAGCCGGCTCCGGCTCCAGGAGGCGGCTGCTGGGGGGTGGCAGATAGCGGCGGCACGGCGGCCGGTGGCGGCAGGTACACGCCACCTCCCCAGCCAACCAAGCCCACCTTCAGCTCCTCCCTCTCCTGTAACAAAACACAATTACATACATTAACTGCCTATTGATTAGATAAATGGACTAAACAACACACATGACTGGAACCCACAAGCAAGCAGCAGAAGGAAAAGCAAAAAACTACTGATGGAGAACTCGAGCTGTAAATAGGACAAGGGCACAAATGTAGGTCGAGTCACAAAATAGATCCAGACAGAGCATTTGTTGAGGCCCTGTGGTGCACCTAGAAGCTAAAGCACACAAGTCAAGTAGATATAATTATTGTAGGAAAAACTTCTCAAACACAAAAGATGTTTAACAGCTTGGTTTTCCGGTGAAATCCGCGTCATGAAGGGGTTTAAGTCCGACATTTCGCTTCCACTGCTGGAAGCATCTTCAGGGGTGTGGTGCATCGTGATGTTTACTTAAAGCGACAACAAGACATACTGGCGATCGGGAAGAAGGACGGCGTATTTATTGTTGTTTTCTGGAACGTCCCTTCGTGACGCGGATTTCGCCGGAAAACCAAGCTGTTTATTACGAGTCTACCCGCGGAAGCCTACGCACAAAGTTCATGAAATAGCGTTTTAACTTTAATTCACACCTATGAAACCATCTGGATTCGCTCTCACATAAATGTTAGTTTTGTAGCAAGCGATGAACTGAAAGAGAGATAAACGGTGGAATGTTTTTAAAAATAGTATTTCATAGGACTATTGTTCTTGTTTTTGTTGAAAAATATTCATTTGAGGGTGAAAAATAAATTTGTAATCCAATGCAGATTATTCTGCTTTTTTGAACTTTAATTTAAGAAAAACGGGTTCATTTTCTTATGTCAAGGATACGCATATCGGTTTTACAAGAGAGTGACATGGTGACGTGAGCGCTTCCGCCAGGGCATCTTTCCAGACGAAAAGATAGGGAGGTANTAAAACAGTTAATACACCGCAATCAAGTTTTTATTTAAATTTAATTTATTTTTTAACGACAGGACAAATAATAATAATTTTAGGTAAAACCCAATTCTATCTGTAATTTGTCATATAGTTATTTTCTTGTAATAACTACACAAAATATGCTTGGATTTGTTATTCTGTTACAAGGAATCTATGCTAATATGACTGAAAAAAAAAGCACTGAGGGTGGAAAGATGTCGTGTTCCCTAGAAAAGAGGCTACACACAGGGGTGGAACGATGTCGTGTATTAGTAAAGTGGCTACACACTGAGGGTTGGAGGATGTCGTGTTCCCCAGTAGATAGGCTACATATAGAGGGTGGAAAGATGTCGTGTTCCCTAGAAAAGAGGCTACACACAGAGGGTTAGACGATGTCGTGTATTAGTAAAGTGGCTTCACACTGAGGGTTGGACGATGTCGTGTACCCTAGTAAAGTGGCTGCACACAGAGGGGGTGGAACGATGTCGTGTATTAGTAAAGTGGCTACACACTGAGGGTTGGAGGATGTCGTGTTCCCCAGTAGATAGGCTACATCTAGAGGGTGGAAAGATGTCGTGTATTAGTAAAGTGGCTACACACTGAGGGTTGAACGATGTCGTGTACCCTAGTAAAGTGGCTACACACAGAGGGTGTGGAATGATGTCGAGTATTAGTAAAGTAGAAAGTAGCTATACACTGAGGGTTGGACGATGTCGTGTTCCCCAGTAGATAGACTACATATAGAGGGTGGAACAATGTCGTGTTCCAAATTGTACAAAGCGATAAGCATTTGGTAAAAAAATCACATTATTTGGTTCATGTTTTTGACACCATAGAATTATAAGTACATTTTTCTTTATTAGCAAACCCCACTTGATTTAACAAAACATTCCTCAGTGGTAAAGTTCATTCAAAATAATATTGAATGTGTGTAAAGTTCAAATGATTCTTATTATTTCGTCTAATATTTAAGTATATACGATTAAATTATAAAATTTTTACAAAATAAGATTACGTAATTTGATCGTCTTATGACTTTACATTCGAGCTGAAAATATTTACATAATAAAGGGGGAAAACCATTTAATTACACATTAGACATTATATAGACAGAGAATGAAGAATAATAAACTGAACTAACGGAACCAAGAAAAGGCTTAAGATAAGGGGTCACTGTAATCAGACTTTCACCCTGGCTCCTATCATACTACCGACTTAATATCGAATCGATATCATACAGATAAAAACTCACTGCATAAGATAAGCTAGAGGCTAAACAGGAATTGCACTGTATTTAAAATAATCTAAAGACTTCGATAAAACAATGCCAGAAAACAAACTGCTAACATTACTGCACTATCAATAATGGAAACTATTTATTCACTTGGATAATTCTTCCTTTAATTGTCATTTATAGTTAAACAACAATCTATGCAGGCATATAAGAGAAGAATGCTTTCTTTTATTACATTACTATTTATATTTATTTTTATATATTTTTTTTTTATTTTTTATTTTGGAATATGATTAAGTTAATTTATAATATTTCTTCCTTTAAACGACTGAGAAATGGGAAGGAAAAAAATACGTGTGGTGTCGCAGGATAGTGGCAGGAACGAAGTTCCTTACGCATTTCATTAAATATAAATTATATAATCAATTTTTTTATTATAAAAACACAGTTCCAAAATTAGTATACGGTACTAACTACTTATACATGGTGGAGTTAGAAAAGAGACAAAATTAAAAGTAACCAACTATTTGTACTAGCGGAGTTAAGGCAAAATTAAAAGTAACCAACTATTTGTACTAGCGGAGTTAAGGCAAAATTAAAAGTAACCAACTATTTGTACTAGCGGAGTTAAGGCAAAATTAAAAGTAACCAACTATTTGTACTAGCGGAGTTAAGGCAAAATTAAAAGTAACCAACTATTTGTACTAGCGGAGTTAAGGCAAAATTAAAAGTAACCAACTATTTGTACTAGCGGAGTTAAGGCAAAATTAAA